>JAJGRW010000436.1:277232-529851 GCA_025461045.1 Carex parvula | reverse complement strand
CTAGTCTGACCTGTTGAATTGCTTAAGAGTCCAGTATATTTGGATATTTTCTATTTCTGTTTTTTATTTAAATACGTTGGATCTTGCTCTTATCAAGGCGCTAAGCATCATCTTTCAGAGATTTTATTTGCAATCCTGTCCGCTTTGGACCAACATTTTTTATTAATATCCAACATCAAATACAAATTAATAAATTACTCAGCTCAGTTGGGTATTTTTAAAAATGCTAAACCACTAAGGCCAGTCCACTTTTTTCTCCTCACTGGCCATTAATGGCGGTTCTCAAATTTGTTTTTTTTTTGCTGTTCAAATGCTCATTAAATGTACTCTCATTTACGTACAATTATTCCATTAGCGTAAAAAACTGTATTTTTGTGTTTAGATGTCAGTAAATGGTCATTATAGCAATGCAGAAATAGTTTTTTGCATTAATTATTCTAAATCATTTTGCATTAAATTGTTGTTTAGATGCTATTAAACGTATTCAATTATTATAGCATGCACAAATAGTTTTTTTAATACGAGTCAATACTCAATAGATGGTTGGCTGAGTTGTATTAAAATTTTATTGAATCAAATTTTACATAACAAATTCAAATAGTTGAAATCAATTTACTTGATGGTTAATTAATAATACGTTTTTATGCAAATTTATATATGTTAATTTTATTTAGAGTAAAATAAAAAGGTCAAATATGATAAAAAAAATGGATGTATTGCAAATATAGAACCGGCTAAATAAATACAAATAAAAAATGGATGTTTATCGAGAAAACGGCTAAATATGTAAGTACAAAAAATGACATTTAATGACCGTTTAATGGCATCTAAACAGCAATTAATTTAAAATGATAGAATAATTTAATGCAAAAAAACTATTTGTCATTGCTATAATGACCATTAATGGCATCTAAATAGCAAAAATATGTAAAAAACGCTAATAGAATAATTGTACTGAGCAAATGAGAGTACATTTACTGAGCATTTAAACAGTCAAAAAAAAATTTGAGAACCGGTCCATTTACACGGCTGGTTGAGAAAAGTGAACCGCCATTAAATAGCTCGATTTGAAGATTTTTAAAATACCGCAGCTCAATTTATTAATTGGTAGTTTAATGATTGAATATGAATAAAAATGGTCTGGGCTTGGACTTGACATGTCCCACAATTGAGATCAAAATAAAAGAGTATCTCATTATATAATTACAAAGTGGGTGGGAAAATTGGACAGATAATGCGAGAGTGAATGAAAGAGGTTGGAAATCCGGGACTCCCCACATGAGTCAAGAGAACAGAAAGTGGTAGAGAGAGATTTGTGAATAAAAAATGCCTCTCTAGCAACCGAGTTCCCATTCCACCCAAACCCATCAAATTCTACTTCAACTCAAACCCATCAAAATTCCCACTTCAAATTTGACTGCCGAACAGAGCCCAAATTAACTTATTCCTAGGGCCGAACAGAGCCCAAATTAACTTATTCCTAGGGGTGCAAACGGATCGGATATTAGACGGATACCCTTATTCTTAGGGGTACAGACGGATCGGATATTAGACGGATACGTACGGTCATCCGTAGATATATACATAAATATTTTCATAATATATATTAAACTATATGGTATATATCTATTATTCGAATACGGATAATTAATATTCAAATCATATCCGTATCCATATCCGCACGGATATCGGATATCCGTATCCATATCCGCACGGATATCGGATATCCGTATCCATATCCGCACGGATATCGGATATCCGTATCTAATTTTCGGATACAGATCCGGACACGGTCGGATTTTATCCGATCCGTTTGCACCCCTACTTATTCCCCTCTAAAGTTTCTAATATCATATTCACCCCTCTAAAATTTGAAATTTCAAAACTCACAAATTACCCAATTTATTGTATTTTCTATTACAACTCATTTTAAATTTATAAAGTTTTCATTTTACCTTTATTTAAAAATAAAAAATATGTAGTTTGCATAAAAAATAATTAGTCTTCTAATTTGTCAATTTCTTAGAGCAAATGGTTCATTTCTCTACTCGTGACTCATACATAGTGGTATTTAGGTATACACTCGGGTACACGTCACAAGTACAAAAATGAATCATTTACCCTCAGAACCAACAAATTAGAAGATTGAACATTTCTACTAAACATGCTACATATTTTATTTTTTTAATAGAGGGTAAAATGAGTACTTTATTAAATTTAAATGAGTTTTTAATAGAAAAGACAATAAATTGGATAAATATATGAGTTTTTTAAAATTTAGAGGGGTAAATATGATATTATGAATTTTAGAGGGGAAAATATGTAATTTCAAGATTTTTGAAGGGCATACATGAAATTCCCCCTGCTTCTTTCCTTTTTTATTTTGAGAAAATTTTGATTGTTAAGGATGAGGTTAGGAGGCACTGAGTCCATATCCTGAGGTAATATAATATCTCTGTTTAGATTCGGATCGTCCGATTAGAATTCGGACCAATTCGATCTGAAGTTGAATAGATGGATCTCTCTAATATTCATGTGGATACTGATCGGACAATCAGAATTTAAAGAAGGATTTGTTGTATTGAATATGCGCGATAGTTCTAAAACAAGAAAGCGAAAATAGAGTATATAGTAATTAAGTTTTGAGGAGTGTTCAAATGTTTTATGTCTTTTATATCTTATCGTACTTCACATTTTTAATTTTCATTTTTAAAGTTCAAGCGGTCAATCTGAACGCTCAACATGATCTCCATATTAAAATTTGCATGGAAATCAAATTTTATATTAAAAAAAAAGTTACTATTTTTTAGATAGATACAAAACCACTGTTTTTGAATGATCGACATAACATTTACACTAAAAAAATTTCCATCAGAACTTTCAAAGTAAAGATTGTAGGGTTTTGCTGTACCCTTTGATTATGTTAAGTATGCGGAAAGATCGTAAAACAAAAAATTTACTTTTAACTTAACCCTAGGATTAAAAGAGTTACGTCGGAAACCCAAACAAAATTTGTCCATTTCCAGTATTTTCCTTGACGTAACAATTTAATCCTACGAGAATTACTCCATGATTGATTTTCTAAAAACTTAAATCTATTTAACAATTAAATAAATTAAGATAACATTTATATCGTGTATCCAAATTCCAATTGGATTGAAGTCGCGTCTCATAGCACCAGACGTCTGATGCCTCTATCGGTTGTCCACCAGGAATAACCAGAGAGTGGTTATTTCTTTTGCCAGAAATACTATAACCGCGTTTTTCGCAAATACACTATTCACGAAAGGTGAAAACACTATTCACAGTTTCGCAAAAGATGATTCACGATCGAAGGCAAAAATACCGGGTACTTCTCAAAAACACTATTCACGAATCCCGAGAACACTATTCACCGCAAACACTATTCACGAACCGCAAGATATACGTAATTTTGATTACGTATTCTTTCTTTTCTCACGAAAACACTATTTGGGAGAGAAAAACTCGATTCGATTCTATCCGATTTGATTCGGCTCAAATGAAATTCTTATTTTTTCTCTACCCCTACCCCTCTATTTATAGACTTCAAAATATGGCAAAATGACCAAATTGCCCTTGGGTAGGTCGGCACAAAATAATGGCCGAATCTATTCATTTCATTTTTGGGCCTTTTTATTTTGGGCTTTTAATTAACTAATTTAATTTAGCCCTTTCCTTTTTAATTCGGCCATGAATAGTGATGGGCTTTAAGCCCAAATATATTAATTCACAATTAATATATTAATCCATTAGTTAATTATATAATTGTTATGAACAATTATATTTCTTGCGGTCGTTGTTTCGGTAAATTTATACAACGTGTCATACACGCTTATAAATTTACTATGTTTACGCTTGTCATCTAAATGACATTTATAATTTAATTATATCACGTATAATTAATTGAGTAGAACTACGATGTGACGTGCTCACCAACGGGTTTGGTGAGCACACCTCCAAAAAACGCATTTTCAAAGTTCAAATAGTCGATTCGAACCTTCCAACGTGTTCTTCATATTAATATGTGCTTGGAGACCAAATTTTACATTTTTTGGAAATTTTTTACTATTTTTTTAGAATTTTTGAAAATCAGTGTTTTTTGAATTTTTTTTTTATTTAATGAAAAGCTGATGATTTTCAAAAATTCTAAAAAAATAGTAAAATTTTTTTCAAAAAATGTAAAATTTGGTCTCCAAGCACATATTAATATGAAGAACACGTTGGAAGGTTCGAATCGACTATTTGAACATTGAAAATGCGTTTTTTGGAGGTGTGCTCACCAAACCCGTTGGTGAGCACGTCACACCGTAGTTCTACTCTAATTAATTATAACCTTCTTATTATTAATATAATTATTCTGAACAATTATATTTTCTTGTGATTCGTTATTGCGATAAATTTATACAACGTGTCGAACACGCTTATAAATTTAACGTGTTTAAGCTTGTCATCTCTATGACATTTATTTATTAATTATAATATTTATAATTAATCAAATAAATTAATTCTCTGATTACTTTTCTATTGGTGTGACCCGATAGGATCTGTGTTATGTTAGCAATAGAATTAAAACTCCTTTTAATTCTATAAATCATAAGCGGCACCTGACAGAATGAATTATGACTACCCAATTGACACAGATGATCTTGTACAATACAATATCACGATCCAGTAAATAATTTACTCGTGTTAATTCTTATGTCTCATAGTATCAGATCAGTTTCAAGGTAGGTACGTGTCATCCTTGCAAACTTAATCTTTTCTCGATCTTAAGTAGATTTATCAAATATGATTAACTCTTTAATCATACTGCGCGCTGATATAACCCTACTTTATCAAGAGGCCTAGTAATACTATTACTCGTATTAAATACGAGAGACAATAGTATTCTTGGTGAACATCTCTCCTCTGCAAAAGTCATGTATACTGAAGTGTCATTATTATAACTACTTTTTACGGATAGCGTTAAACAACACTCACGAATATACATTTCTTATGTAGGAAACGACGAACCACCTCATACTTTAGAACTTAACACTAAATGAAAACATTAATAACACGAACACATTTCCGTATAATGTTTCATTAAGGGTCTGTCAAATACCATGTTCTCTAACATGTATCTATGTGATTAAAATGACAACTCTTTGTCTATGGTTTGTAAAACTTAACCATCATTTAATCCATATACTAACCTTTAATTGGTTAATTAGTGTTCTTTGCTAATTACCTCGGTCAGTGACTATTAAGAGTATTTATCATCTATTATGCATGTAGTTTTACAATTTCAAGTCATGAACTCGAAATGATTCATAATTCGATAAAACTCAAAGAACAAAATGATAATTTTATATCATCCATTACATGAACAAAATACATATAGAATAAAATTATCCTTTGATTGACTTCTAGATATTATAACACTAACAAATATATGTGTGTGTTCATCTAAATTCACAAACTTCTTATATATCCCCGTTTTATGCTTAAATTTAAATTAAGATGAGACTTCCTTCTTTTAGTTTTTTTAGTTTAGCGGCCGTAAGATTTTGAAGTTTCAGTTTTTAATGGAATGGGCGCTTCCCTACATTTTTTTTCAGAAAAAAAGTATTTATAAAGAACTAGGTTGTATACAATTAGTCCATAAAAAAATCTGTGATATCAGAAAAAATATCATTTTCGAATCTTCATTAATAGAATTTATAGTATTTTGTTTACATATGGGGTCTTCAAAGTTTTTCTTGTTCTTGTAAGAATGCATCCTTTATTCTTAATTGCATACAGGGTCCCTAAAGTTTTTCGAATATTTTATTTTAGACCAACTTTTAGATGATAAATATGTTTTTCATTAATTAGTTATATATATAATTGGAATCGTCCAATTACTTTGATGTAATAGTACTCTTCGAGATATCTCCTTTTGTTTTCTATGTTTTGATATTAAAAGTATCGATCAAGAGTATCATATATCTTTGACGTTTCATTCTTTATAGTATTATCGGATAAAAGGTTACATGAAAAATCTACGTTAGAATCTATGTCATGCATATATTAGTATGCATTAAACTAATACATCATGTTGCAAATAATTAATGACAATATTGGTATCTACACATCGGAATCTTCCACTTGCACGAAATAATTAGTATTGAAGCAAGAGAGCTAGAGTTGTTTATCCTAGCTAAAAAATAAAGATTAGGACTGCACACAGCTGCACACCTTAACCGGTAGAATTAATTAGTGCAAATTCAATTTATGAGTGGCACATAGTGGAAAATTTTAAATAATAGTTAGCTTGGTGGATGATGTTCTATTTTCGTGTTTTTTAATTTCGTGTCAAGTCTTAATTCTTAATAGGAATTGAGAAAACCTTGCATTCCTTTTCCTTCAATTCTCACCCAAAATTTGAAATTCTCTAAGCTGCATAATTAATCAGAAATGATAGTTTCTCTTAGACCTAATTAATCCATTAAATAAGCTCTTACTTCGCCATGATACAAGCTCTTAGCATTATTATTCAACAAAGAAAGCTGAACTTCAAAAGCTGGAAAAAAAAAAAAAACTTTAGGAAATTGATTGCTTTTATTCGAAGCAAATAAAAATCAAAATATCTTGCTCATCAAACTTTGATGACAGCATCCTAGAGGGATGGATAGGCCCTCATTTCATCCTTGATTGCTGCAGCCAAGTTGTCAAAGGCTTCTGCCCATGCATTCTTCATTTGTGGGCTCCACATGTAAGGTACCGCCTCTTTGATCATCTCCAGAAGTGCATATATACCTAGTTAGCTGCTCGTCAAGAAATTAAGAGAACTCAGTGTTATAGCTAGTTCTCTAAATCCACCACAATTAATTAATTAGTCGAATTCCTAATTAGATATTAGCTTTAGAAACATGTTGCATATGTAACGGTCACCTCAAAGTGTTCAGTCATAATTCCGGCCTTAAAGTGGGTGTTTCCCAGCTTTTGCATTGTTGTCTCTTTTACTACGACTTATCCAGCTCTACGTAGTTGTTTTGCTGAATTGCAAGTCTGAAATGAGATTGATATCAGTAAACTAGTATCTAGCTATAGCTCTTGTGTGAAACACCGTGAATTTTGGTGCACACAAGTTCCAGAAATTGAGTAGTTAATTACCATAGAAAACACAATCATAGCATGATGCTTCAGTTTAGGAATTTTGTGGAGTGGAACATCGGTGTTTCGCAGGAAAGAGAAGAGTCCAGTTGTTGACGGTGCAATTTCGAAGATCCTATATATCGTTTTTTTTTTTAAATTTCGGTAGTGGCTACCAAGTGGAAGATCCTATATATCGCTAATGCAAACAAGAATTATTATTCCTGTTGTTACTTGTTAGAAGATTCATATATATGGAAGTAGAGAATATCAATAGAGACCTCAAGAAGAACTTCAAACCGAGGTTTGGAACATCACTCTGCATGGTATTCCAGCAGTCATGTACCAGTGCTTCCTTTTCTGCTGTGAATTTCGGTGAGCTCAATTTGTATTTAACAATCGTGGAATCTGCTGGGGTCTTCATCTCTTCTTGGATTGTCTCGGTCAATTTATCATATGCTTTTGCCCATGCATTCCTCATCTCAGTGCACAGGGGCGGATCTACACTATGCCTAGGGGGTGCTAAGCCACCTCATGATTTTGAAATTTTTAGTCACGTATGTTGGAATTTAATTGATTTTTTATTTCTTTGAAGTTTTTATATAATTTAGCCCCCCTCATAAAATGTTAGATATCTACTTGTAGTCTAGTGGTCCAAGACTCTATTTTGTTCTTGAGAGATCTTGAGTTCAAATCCCACTAACTACATATTAATATTTGTGCATTTTAATTTTCAGCCCCCTCTAACTAAATTTTCTAGTTCCGCCCCTGACAGTGCACCACATGTGCGGCACTGCTTCCTTTATTGTATCCAAAGTGCAAACCTCATCACCTATAATAGCTCGTTAAGTTCATATGATAATAGTTAGCGCGAAAAAATTTTACTTTCGTCATTAATTTATATGATATTAGGAAGTTGCATTAATTATTACCTCAAAGTGTTCCTGGGTAATACCAGCCATGGAATGAACATATCCAAGCTTTGTTAAAGTGGCGCACTACTAGAATCTGAGTTTATTGCATGGTAAGGAAAATGGCTTGTTGCAAGGAGATACGCTTGCAACAAGCCCGAAAATACTTGTTGCATTGAAATACCCTTGCAACTCTGCCCTTGCAACAAGCTTCCTTGCAACTACGAAGTATTTGCATGAGCAACCATGCAACAAGTTTTTTCAGACTTGTTGCAAGGAATTACGCTTGTAACAACTAACCATGCAACTACTTTTACATCTGACCCCGTTCGGAGTATTTGCAAGGGCAGACAGCATGGGCCCCATCTGGTTATTTGCAAGGGGAGCGAACGTGGGTCCCACCTGACTATTTGCAAGGCTATGGAACGTGGGTCCTACTTGACTATATGCAAGGCTAACACACGTGGGTCCCACCCTGACTATTTGCAAGGATGGGGAACGTGGGTCCCAGCTGACTATTTGCAAGGCTAACACACGTGGGTCCTACCTGACTATTAGCATGGAAAGATAATTAGTTTATTACATGGGTGATTATTTGCAAGGATATGATTTATATTTTTTGCATGCACTGCAATTCATACTATTTGCATGAATGTACTGACAAATATAATAATAAAAAATGGTTGCAAATCAGCATGCTCTAATTATACAATCCTCCCTGCCTACTGGTACCAGCCCAGTGCTGTTTTACAATTTCCAAATTCTCATTCATCAAGATTTACATAAATCACATTGAAAAATATATAGAAAGCAACTAATAAGCATTGACCAACATAGTATAATCATCCTACATTGTACCAAAATTATAAAAATCATTAAAACAACAGTATTACACTGCAAGTACTTGTAACTTCTATATTTTCATAGTTTTATGCACTGATGTTGAGTTACTTTCCACAATTGAATTCACAGCAACAAAAGCACTTTATTGCTCTTGTACTTCACTTGAGTTTTCATCTGAAATTTTGCACATAACAAATATGAATTTTAACAACCATTACATATGAAAACTTCTATTAAATTTACTAACCTCAACAGATTTCTTGTAAATAACAAATGTGCTTGCTACTCTTGTTTCGATGGTTGGTGCTTGCTCTTGTTGGATGATTTGTGCTTTAGATACATAATTGATCTAATATTTATTAACTTTGTACAAGCAATTGTTGAAATAAGGGCATGAATTGACCACACTCTTATTTCCTGACTGAGAAAAACCAGCAATTTATTGCTGTACAGGAGAGAAATATAGCACATAATTACTGTAAGGGCCTATTATCACTTAACCTTAACCATCATCAATCAAAGATAACTAATGTTTCAAATAGTGTAGGCAACCATCCTGTAAATAGAGTGCTACAAATATAAAGAAAAAAAAATCATTAACTTACCTCAAATACACAAATTCAAACTAATATACACTTGTGCAACTACAAGCTACAAACTAGAGGATATATTGTATTAGTTATAACTAATGTTTCAAATAAATGCATAGAAGAAAGCAAACTGATACCTTTCCAAGATCCCAACGGAAGCACTTCTTCCATTGCCATATTGTTTGAATAAATATTTGACTATATCTCCTGCACAATATCAGTTACAGCTTACAATTTAGTAATTGTATATGATTATTGATTAAAAGTGGGAAAAGGTTTAAATATATACTTAGTGCATTATTTTGATGTTTGTAATTGTCATATATAATGAACTTGTAAATAAATAAAAGGGTTTGTCATGATATAAAAAAAAAGCTTGATATACTCTAAATTTCCAATAAAATTACGAAAAGGTAAAAAAGATTTACTAATTGCTTCTCACTGGACTTAGATAGCTACGAGAATATTTATGTCCCCATTAAAAAAATTAACTGATCTACTAGGGCATTAATTGTAGAAGATATTTGTTTCCTACGTGGGATTGTCTCTTAAGAAAATTAATTGTCACATGGATTATCATGTACTAACTTATATATTTGTAGAAGATATTTGTAGAAGATATTTGTTTCCTACTAGGGCATTAATTGTCACATGGATTATCATGTACTAACTTATATATTTGATGGAAATATAGTAGGTTTATATCTTAGGCGTCAAAAAGATTCTAAAAGTTGACAAAGATCAAACCTTAGAAGCCTAAGCTAAACGAAAGATATATAGCGTGTACTACTATTACAACCAGAAGCTAAGGCACTGGATCCATGTCAAAGCACTACTGTCTTGAAGAATATCACTTTCTAATTTCTCTCAAGAGACCAAAGAACAAACAATCAAGCCCATCAGATCTTGAATTCGCTAAAAACACAAAATCGAAATAACTAATAGATAATTTAAATTAAGAGATACAGAGTCTTATTAATTTACCAGTTACAGCTGGAGAACTCAAAGAGCTTGCCACGAGTGGAAAAGATAACCAGCGCCACCTCAGCATTAAAGGAAAATTTAACAATTAGAAAGTACATGTCATCTTGGGTTCAGTTTATAAGTATAAATATCTTGATATTCAACAATTAAATGTGTCTCTGATTTCAGAATTTGTGTTGTTTCTGCCTGTACCAGAACTGTTACAGATCTGTTTTCCTGCTGCACACAAATTGTTTGTGATATTGTCTAAGTGAACTTAATTACTGGTACATGAACTATATCATTTTTTTTGTTAAAGTTACAAGATGTTCTTCACGTGTTTATAGTAGAAAACTCATATTCTACTATAAACTCATACTGGTCTTCACTATTACTGGTACATCAAAATCAATATCAACAATTAGCAAAAAGGGGAGCTCGAAGGCTCAACCCAAGTAATCACAGCAAACATCACAAGTAGAGTCTAGTTCTTTTATTTGACAGGTGCTTATTTGCACTTCAATCAACTAATATTCTTTTTATTAAAGGGCCTCCCTCCCTTTTCACTATTACATCCATGGTATTTTCTCTTCAATTAAGGGTTGAATTCTCAAGTGATATCAAAAGCATTCTCAAGGGCTGAATATACTATAAATATCCCCTACAGTGACTCCACTTATCTGTAAATGATATAATATAAATATCTGATGACCAAACAAATAAAGTCAAAATATGTAACACTTTTTGAAACCAAAAAGCATGAACAAGATTTGACAATGGTGCGCCAATAATCTACATTTATGAGTCACAGAGGAGTTCATCTACTGGACTACAAGATAATTGCCACTTGACAACTTAAACTAACATTTGGTGGGGCATGCTATTCTGTTATTCATGATCTGATATTGTCTAGTAATTATATTGCACATACAGCACAAATGTCTCATAATTATCTTCTATGAATTAAATTGAACTTAACTAACCATCTAATCTGGATAAAATGCATATTGTCATCAGGCCAGGCAGAGAGAAACCAGTAATGTATGTTTTTGATTACTTAAGTAAATTCTATATAGTTTACTTCAAAAATAGGCCAACCATAAAATGATTATGGTTGGCCTATTTTTGAAGTAAACTATATAGAATTTACTTAAGTAATCAAAAACATACATTTACTGGTTTCTCTCTGCCTGGCCTGATGACAATATGCATTTTATCCAGATTAGATGGTTAGTTAAGTTCAATTTAATTCATAGAAGATAATTATGAGACATTTGTGCTGTATGTGCAATATAATTACTAGACAATATCAGATCATGAATAACAGAATAAGCATGCCCCACCAAATGTTAGTTTAAGTTGTCAAGTGGCAATTATCTATTGTAGTCCAGTAGATGAACTCCTCTGTGACTCATAAATGTAGATTATTGGCGCACCATTGTCAAATCTTGTTCATGCTTTTTGGTTTCAAAAAGTGTTACATATTTTGACTTTATTTGTTTGGTCATCAGATATTTATATTATATTCATTTACAGATAAGTGGAGTCACTGTAGGGGATATTTATAGTATATTCAGCCCTTGAGAATGCTTTTGATATCACTTGAGAATTCAACCCTTAATTGAAGAGAAAATACCATGGATGTAATAGTGAAAAGGGAGGGAGGCCCTTTAATAAAAAGAATATTAGTTTGATTGAAGTGCAAATAAGCACCTGTCAAATAAAAGAACTAGACTCTACTTGTGATGTTTGCTGTGATTACTTGGGTTGAGCCTTCGAGCTCCCCTTTTTGCTAATTGTTGATATTGATTTTGATGTACCAGTAATAGTGAAGACCAGTATGAGTTTATAGTAGAATATGAGTTTTCTACTATAAACACGTGAAGAACATCTTGTAACTTTAACAAAAAAATGATATAGTTCATGTACCAGTAATTAAGTTCACTTAGACAATATCACAAACAATTTGTGTGCAGCAGGAAAACAGATCTGTAACAGTTCTGGTACAGGCAGAAACAACACAAATTCTGAAATCAGAGACACATTTAATTGTTGAATATCAAGATATTTATACTTATAAACTGAACCCAAGATGACATGTACTTTCTAATTGTTAAATTTTCCTTTAATGCTGAGGTGGCGCTGGTTATCTTTTCCACTCGTGGCAAGCTCTTTGAGTTCTCCAGCTGTAACTGGTAAATTAATAAGACTCTGTATCTCTTAATTTAAATTATCTATTAGTTATTTCGATTTTGTGTTTTTAGCGAATTCAAGATCTGATGGGCTTGATTGTTTGTTCTTTGGTCTCTTGAGAGAAATTAGAAAGTGATATTCTTCAAGACAGTAGTGCTTTGACATGGATCCAGTGCCTTAGCTTCTGGTTGTAATAGTAGTACACGCTATATATCTTTCGTTTAGCTTAGGCTTCTAAGGTTTGATCTTTGTCAACTTTTAGAATCTTTTTGACGCCTAAGATATAAACCTACTATATTTCCATCAAATATATAAGTTAGTACATGATAATCCATGTGACAATTAATGCCCTAGTAGGAAACAAATATCTTCTACAAATATATAAGTTAGTACATGATAATCCATGTGACAATTAATTTTCTTAAGAGACAATCCCACGTAGGAAACAAATATCTTCTACAATTAATGCCCTAGTAGATCAGTTAATTTTTTTAATGGGGACATAAATATTCTCGTAGCTATCTAAGTCCAGTGAGAAGCAATTAGTAAATCTTTTTTACCTTTTCGTAATTTTATTGGAAATTTAGAGTATATCAAGCTTTTTTTTTATATCATGACAAACCCTTTTATTTATTTACAAGTTCATTATATATGACAATTACAAACATCAAAATAATGCACTAAGTATATATTTAAACCTTTTCCCACTTTTAATCAATAATCATATACAATTACTAAATTGTAAGCTGTAACTGATATTGTGCAGGAGATATAGTCAAATATTTATTCAAACAATATGGCAATGGAAGAAGTGCTTCCGTTGGGATCTTGGAAAGGTATCAGTTTGCTTTCTTCTATGCATTTATTTGAAACATTAGTTATAACTAATACAATATATCCTCTAGTTTGTAGCTTGTAGTTGCACAAGTGTATATTAGTTTGAATTTGTGTATTTGAGGTAAGTTAATGATTTTTTTTTCTTTATATTTTGTAGCACTCTATTTACAGGATGGTTGCCTACACTATTTGAAACATTAGTTATCTTTGATTGATGATGGTTAAGGTTAAGTGATAATAGGCCC
This sequence comes from Carex parvula, assembly GCA_025461045.1. NCBI lineage: Eukaryota > Viridiplantae > Streptophyta > Magnoliopsida > Poales > Cyperaceae > Carex > Carex parvula. Next base: position 516,132 of record JAJGRW010000436.1, on the reverse strand, counting down.
TTACAGTAATTATGTGCTATATTTCTCTCCTGTACAGCAATAAATTGCTGGTTTTTCTCAGTCAGGAAATAAGAGTGTGGTCAATTCATGCCCTTATTTCAACAATTGCTTGTACAAAGTTAATAAATATTAGATCAATTATGTATCTAAAGCACAAATCATCCAACAAGAGCAAGCACCAACCATCGAAACAAGAGTAAGCAAGCACATTTGTTATTTACAAGAAATCTGTTGAGGTTAGTAAATTTAATAGAAGTTTTCATATGTAATGGTTGTTAAAATTCATATTTGTTATGTGCAAAATTTCAGATGAAAACTCAAGTGAAGTACAAGAGCAATAAAGTGCTTTTGTTGCTGTGAATTCAACTGTGGAAAGTAACTCAACATCAGTGCATAAAACTATGAAAATATAGAAGTTACAAGTACTTGCAGTGTAATACTGTTGTTTTAATGATTTTTATAATTTTGGTACAATGTAGGATGATTATACTATGTTGGTCAATGCTTATTAGTTGCTTTCTATATATTTTTCAATGTGATTTATGTAAATCTTGATGAATGAGAATTTGGAAATTGTAAAACAGCACTGGGCTGGTACCAGATTGGTACCAGTAGGCAGGGAGGATTGTATAATTAGAGCATGCTGATTTGCAACCATTTTTTATTATTATATTTGTCAGTACATTCATGCAAATAGTATGAATTGCAGTGCATGCAAAAAATATAAATCATATCCTTGCAAATAATCACCCATGTAATAAACTAATTATCTTTCCATGCTAATAGTCAGGTAGGACCCACGTGTGTTAGCCTTGCAAATAGTCAGCTGGGACCCACGTTCCCCATCCTTGCAAATAGTCAGGGTGGGACCCACGTGTGTTAGCCTTGCATATAGTCAGGTAGGACCCACGTTCCATAGCCTTGCAAATAGTCAGGTGGGACCCACGTTCGCTCCCCTTGCAAATAACCAGATGGGGCCCATGCTGTCTGCCCTTGCAAATACTCCGAACGGGGTCAGATGTAAAAGTAGTTGCATGGTTAGTTGTTACAAGCGTAATTCCTTGCAACAAGTCTGAAAAAACTTGTTGCATGGTTGCTCATGCAAATACTTCGTAGTTGCAAGGAAGCTTGTTGCAAGGGCAGAGTTGCAAGGGTATTTCAATGCAACAAGTATTTTCGGGCTTGTTGCAAGCGTATCTCCTTGCAACAAGCCATTTTCCTTACCATGCAATAAACTCAGATTCTAGTAGTGTTGTCTTGCAACACCAGATTCGCAAAGATCTTCACTGTTGGGGGTGCCTTACTTGCCCATGCCTCCATGAAAGGCCACTTGACCTTCCCTGCACCTATCATGGTGAAATACAGTGACTTGGCTGAGTATACCGCGTTGCTATTCCATTTCCACACGATTTGATCTAGCTCATTGTTTAATTGGACCTCCTGTAATTTTGCATTCTCTGGGTCAAAAAAACCAGCTATGCCAACCGCATCTCCAAGCGAAATGTTCGGTTGTCTTAGTCTCGGTTGTCGGGATCCTACTTTTGCAAGCGCTTGGCCCGCCCATGAATCAAACCAGTAAGAAGTTGCCATACCATTTCCAATTATCCATGCAGTTGACCATTGGAAGATATAGTTAATTCGAATCAGATTTCTCCAAAAAAACGAGCCGTTAATAACCCACAGTCTCGGCCCGTTAGCGTATGTAGCTTTCTTCCTAGTCCTGATGATTATCATTGACCATAGTGAATCAGGCTGCTCGTACAATTTCCACCACCATCTTATCAAAAGTGCCACATTTCGAATTTGAAGGTCCGGTATGCCTAGCCTGCCCCAGACCTTGGGCAGACAAGCAGATGGCCAGTTTGTTAGCGCAATTCCATTAGCCGATCCATTATTTTTCCTCCAAAGAAAGTCCCGCCGTATTTTATCTATTCGGTTAATTACCCATTTAGGCAACCGAAAGCATGCCATCATATAGATAGGTATAGATGACATTACCGAATTGATGAGCTGTAGACGGCCACCACGTGAAATTAGTTTGCTCTTCCACCCTTGTAATCTTCTCTCTATCTTTTCTATTAATGGCAAGAAACACCGCCTTGTAGGCCTTTGTATTGTGAGTGGCATACCAAGATATGTCATTGGTAGGGTGGTAACGGCACAGCCGAGTAAGTCTCGCACTAACTCTTTGTGTTGTCCATCCAAGTTTAGCGCAACAAAACAACTCTTTTGATAATTCACTCTCAAACCCGACATTCTTGCGAATAGTCTCAGCACTACTTTCAAAGTGACCACTGTTTGTAAGTCCGCATTTGCCACAAATGCCGTGTCATCCGCGTATTGCATGGCAATAATTGATTCTAGAATTCTATCGGAGATAGAGACCGGCAAAGTGTTATTGGCCACCTCAATCATCTTTTGTAAGACATCCACTGCCAAATTAAATAACAAAGGCGAGAGCGGGTCGCCTTGGCGCACTCCTCTAAGGTGTGTGAGAAATTGGGATGCCTCCCCATTAATTAAAACCCTTGATGATGCTGTAACAAGCAACTGCTCAATCCAAGAGATCCAAGTTGTCAAGAAACCTCTCGCTTCTAGCACCTTTAATAGAAATGGCCATTCAAGTGAGTCGAAGGCCTTCGCAAAATCAAACTTTGCCAAGAGAGCCGGCTGCTTATTGAAGTCAATATGTTGCAAAAGTTCCCGAGTTGCATTGAAATTTTTTGATATTTGCCGCCCTCTAATAAAGGCCGTTTGAAAGGGTGAGATCAACTCTGGCATCTTCAATGCTAATCTTGTAGCTAGAATTTTTGAAATTAGCTTGGGGATGATATTGATTATGCTAATCGGACGATAATCCGTCACCTCTTGTGCCATATCTTTCTTTGGTATGAGCACCACATTTGCCCGGTTTATGGCTCTTAGATCCAACCGATTATCATGGAAGTCTTGTACCATTTGCCTCACCTGTGGCCATAATACTTCTAAGTTCTTTTGAATGAATTCAGCGGTAAGGCCGTCCGGACCCGACGCCTTATTTTTTGCCAAGTTCTTCGCTACCTTCTAATTTCTTCGTCTGTGAAAGGACCGTCCAGGCTATTCAAGTCCGGGTTCACTCTATAGAGAATAAACGGGTCAAACTGTAGAATATTATCCCGATTTGTGGTCCCTATGGTGCGTTGCAAGTGATTATAGTTTGAGAAGCATGCACTGCCTCTCCCCTTTCATCCATTATTAATTCCACTCGATTTTTTCGGCATCGCGCCGAAGCATATGCATGAAAATACCGAGTGTTTTTGTCTCCTTCTCGAAGCCACCTACACCTTGCCCGTTGTCGCCAGCGTGATTCAATTATGTTGGCCAATAGGAAAACTTTTTCTTTCATCTGTATGCGGGTTCGGAGCTTATGTTGCTCCAGTGGCCGAGTTTCCTCCAATTTGTCATAGTGAAGGATTCGCGCCATACACCAATCCAACTCTTCATTGGACTGCTTGAAATTCGCCAAATGCCAAGTTCTGAGAGCAATCTGCAATCTCTGAGTTCTCAACATAAACTCATTAGCCCAATTGTTAGACATCATAGGTGTGTTCCAGATATCCTTTATAATCTGTTTGACTTGGGGATAATCCAACTAGAAATTTTCTAGCCTAAAAGGCTTCCATGTGGTGTTGTTTTGCCTACAGTGAAGTACCAACGGTGTGTGGTCCGACACTGTCATTTCGAGAGCATTTAGAGTGATGATCGGGAACTTGTTGGACATTGATATCGATACAAAAACTCTATCAAGCTTCGAAAAAGCTGGTTGCGATCTCTTACTAGACCACGTGAAAATTCTATTTTTGAGAGGGATATCAACAATCCCCGTTTGTCTCACTAGATCATTGAAACGACACATTAAATCCATACCTCTCATGTCCCTCGAACGGTCGATTAGAAATCTCACCATGTTGAAGTCACCGGCTAGGGTCCACGGCACTTCAATTTGTTCAGCTAGGGCTTGTAATTCTTCCAAAAATTTGATTTTTTTCTGGTCCTGTGAGGGTCCGTAAGCCGATGTCACCGCCAACACATGTCCGGTTGCTATCTGTCTTAGCACCGCCGTCACCGTATGTCTTGTTGTCCAGCTATTAATTAATTCATAGCTTCTCTTCCATGTGACCAGGCATCCACCCGCCGTGCCTAGTGCATAAAGCACCGCACAGTTTTGCTCAAAAAAAGAAGGTAAAATGCGAGAAAGGTAATTGAAATCATGCGAGTTCATTTTTGTTTCTTAAATACAGCATATCTCACATCTGGACGACCTGATAACATCTCTAACCACATTCATCTTTTATGTACAACCATGCCCCTTACATTCCAACATAAAATTCTCATTTGTTTCCAATACATTAAAAACTTTAAGATACAGCAAATGGACTTCTGTGAAGACTTAAACTGTACTCTAAATCTCCTACGGATCAAAATCCAGTTCTTCGTCGTCAGACTCCTCTTCGTCTGAGTCTGAATCAAGGCAGACCTGCTCCTCACTGAGGTCAACATTCTCTTCTTCTTCCGTCCCTCCAGCGGGTTCTTCATCTATTTGGGCACTTCCTATCTCTCTCTCTCTCTCTCTCTCTCTCTCTCTCTATATATATATATATACCTCTCAAAACTAACAATTATATATATGCCCCAATGTTAAAAGCTCTATTCTTGTCATAATGTTCTATCATTAACCATTTCTAGTGCTTCTCCATTTTTTCTCAGCAAACTAATTGCAGCACTAAACACCAGTGAAGCCAATAAAACTTTAAACATGGAACAAAAAGGATTAATCAATCTAAGCCAAAATGGTACCAGTGTTACGCAGACCAGCTTATTAATGATATAATGAGAAAATTAGGAAAATCATAAATGTATATAGGAAAATGGAGTTGCCACTAAAACAAAGCCAATTGTTTGCCCAAAAGAGACACCAGTAAATCAGTTCTATTTCTTAACATATGATTCTATGTTCTTTAGCCATCTAATAAGCTCAATTTTATCCTTATTCATCATATAATCATGCAAGAAGTTGGCCATGTCGTCATCCACCCCTCTATTTTCCAAATATTCTCTAACTGCCACTTTTGCTTCTTCTTCTATTTTCCTACAGAAAGCAAGGTCAATAAGAAATTAAAAATAGATAGACAAGTATAACTAGGAAATGTGACCTTGGATCCAGTTGCCATACCAGATAGATTGGAACTGGTATATACATTGGCACCGCATTAGCACAAAAATTTTGTTTGCTTCTTTATATACTCCAAAATATTATATATGATACTGTTGGTGGTGTGTACAGCTTTTAATTTCAATTACCCGCGTATGTCATGTGAGGTTTCTCTTTTTATAGGTTAGATATCAGCAATGCTACAAGCAAGCGAGGACTAAAATTAACTAAAACAAAATTGCTAATGAAAGAAATGGTAAACCCTAAACCACAGCTGAGCAAGTTAAGAAGCCAAAGAAAAATAGTGGAAAATGTTATTACTTGAAATTGCGGCCCATGTACGGCATCCCAGTGGGCCCATTGTGGCTGAGGCTGAGGGGAAAGGCATTCTCCACTGCCAGCAAATCAGGCCACGCTGAGCAAACAAACCCGAAAGCAGAGCCAGCACGCAAGACCTCCACAACCAGGCTTATGTGCAGGCGGGGCCCGCGCTCGTACGCCTCAACTTTCTTATAAAGGCTGAGGCCAGGGTTAGGATCAGGGTTTGCAGCTCCATCAAACATGGTTGCGTCAATTTTTATTTCTTCACCAGGATTATAGGAGGTGGATTTTAAACGGATCCATTGCTGACCCGGGCGATCTTGTATTGTGTACAATTTGAAGCGTGACATAGGCTGATATACAAAATTAATGAGATTGTGAGTAGCATGTAAGACAGCTAGCTACATGAATTGGTAGGGATGAACAGGACTGTGGGCTTACTTGCTGGCTTAGCCTTAGATGAAGATGATTATTTGCTATGATAAATGTAAATAAGTTTGATTAATTTGGTACTTTTTTTTGGATGCTCAAATGAATGCTTAGAGGTGGAGAGGAGAACCTTGTAAGGAGGGTTATGGTCGGAGAAGTAGGCAATCTCGGAATTCAGAATTCGTACAAGGTTCTCATCGAAGGCAGCCAGGGTCGTCGAAGAAGAAGAAGAAGAAGAAGAAAGTAGAGCGGAGGAAGAAGAGGAATTAGTTCTAGTCTCAGCCAGGCGCCGCAGCAACCGCGCCATTGAATATCTCCAGTCGAAAGGGAGAAGAAACTAGGAAGGTTTTTGGAACTGGAATTGAGAAGGTAAAAGAGAGATTCAACTGGAGAGTGGAGATAGATAAAAAGACACCATGTCAATGTCATTTCGCTGATAATAAGGGCCGTCCACTTTGGCCCAGCCCATTAATTTCCCAATCCAATCCAATCCAATCCTTTTTTTCACAATAGGTAACATCATTTCAGCAATTCAAACCCCAACCCACGTGAATCCGAAATTTTTTTAGTCACCACTTGATAAAATCAAAATTAAATTAATACCATCTGTTTTTAATTTTTTCTTAATTCTACTATTCACTCGGACTGAGTTCGCGCACCAAAATGGCTTGGTCCGCAGACTGGGTAGACGCAACCCTTGGTGCGCGGACTGGGTAGGCGCACCTCTTGATCAGTATCAAGAGCTTGCAAAAATACATATAAATAAATAAATTTTGAACGTTGATTTTTTCAAATTATTGATTCATATAAAAACAATTCCAAAAAAAATTTTATTTTAACATATGAATTAAAAAAATATATAATGGAGGCACCAAAAAAAAATAAAAGTATTTGAACCATCCTCGTTTAAAATAAAATAGATCTGAAAAATATATTTTGGTGGGCGAACGAGATGATTTTGCAATAAGATTTACGAGAGCAGGTTGGGTCCGACGCCTATCGGACTCAAATTTTGGGTCCGATGGGTTCCGCGACCGTCCGATATGTTTTGAAATTCGTGCGCACGAATTCAAAACAGACGAGAAAGTTATGGGCGCGAATCTTAAAACCGATCGGACGGTCATCGAACCCATTGAAATCACTTTGAGTCCTATGGGCATCGGACCCAAATTGACCTCAAGATTTATAGATGAGTTTGGGGCCCAGGCGTATCTGGCTGGCAGACGGTCCCCACTTAAGTTGAAAATAGATTTAGTTATTAGTCTAACGGCTATTTTTATGAACCAACCGTTGGGACTCTCTTTCTTTCCCTTTGAAAACCAACTCAATAATTATTATTAATTCCTCCGAGTTCCAACATTTATTTGTCTCTCTGATCTGATCTAGTGATCTCTCTTCTTTTGTTCCCCGCAAAATAAAAAATAAAATGGCAAACTCGTACAGACCCGCCTACTACTCCTCCATCCAGCACTCACTCACCTCCATTTGCAAATCTCTCTTTCAAATCTAACCGCCGACGCCTCCTCACCGACGAGCAGAAACACTCCGAAGCCCTCAAATGGCAGCAGGACCAATTCCACAAGATACTCCACCTTACTGCATTGCACCGCGAAGGAATTGTAGAGGAGTCTGAGGTCTCTGCATTCCGTGCCACCCTCCTTGAATCAATTGCAGCCGCTCCCAACCCGGCCAACCAAGAATCACCACGTCTCACCCGAGATAAGCTTCTCTTCTTGCAAGTGAGTTATTTCAACTCAAATCTCCTTCCTACTTTTTTTATTTATTTATTTGGTATTTAATTACCTTGATTTCTTTTCAATTAGGAACTGCTACACTCCAAATGCATCTCCAGCGAAGAGTACCATACATTCAAAAGGCCGCTCTTACAAAGACTTGCGATTCTTGGTGAAGAAATTAGTTCTCAAGACATAAAGATGGGTAACCCGGAATGTGTAGTGGCCACACAGAAGACCACACGGAAAGAAGAGGAAGAAGAAGAGTGGTCAGTTATAGACTTACAGGACCCCACCACAGAAAATCCCTCTGAGAAACCAAAACATAGAAACCCAATAAAGCAACTCATCAAGCCACACAAGTCATCCAATAAAAATAAAGAGAAGAAGGAGAATATTGCAAAAAAACCATCCATTTTGACTAGTGAGAAAGGAAAGAGGAGAGAAAGAGAGGGGGGTTGGGGCTTGGATGGGTTTAAGAGGTGGAGAAAAATCGGTGGACACGAACAAGAGGAAGAAGGCACAGCGCCATGTTTGGATGAATCGGAGAGATCTGATTTTTTATTTGATAATGTGCCAAATGCTGTAGCAACTGATTCTGATAAGGTAAGTAATTGAGCCATGTACTGGACTGGTAATTGCTCCTGGTAAAGATGTTGCCGATGCCCAACTTTTTAGATCTAATTACAAACTATTCGCATTAATTTCAGGTGCTCGGGGATAACATAAAGAAGGAGCTTTCTTGGATCAAAACCGAGTTGTCAGCAACAAACCGAAATGTCCATTTTTCGTATGTTTCCGGGCCATAAATTAGATGGTTTTTTTTTATTTATTTACCTATCTCCTTCATGTTAATTTGTTTGCATATTTCAATTGGTTATTAATTTTCAGGGATGAACAAGTGGAAGCAATTTCAACAAAATTACCCGTGGACAAATCTGATCTCAACAGCTACTTCCCCAAGTAATTTTCTCAAATAAATAAAATGTCAGTCAATTAAGAGAATTTCAGATTGTTATAATTAATTTTAAGTTGAATTTTGCAGGGCATGGTGCGATAGGCATGGTGACACGGTGTTACAAGTTGTTCGAAAAGAATTGAACGAGCGTGTGACAACTACTAGTACTCTCCAGCCAATACCAAGCAATGGTAATGATTCACAGAATGCTAACAAAGACTGGGTACATTTTGACGATTCAGAGAATTTTCACCCAAATCTCTTTGGCAAGGCAAATGATCGCTATATAAACCCCTTTTTGTAAATTCTAGTTTTCCTCTTTTGCACATTTAAATTTATCTATTTTATTTCTTTGAGAATTGGATTTATGCTGTAAGAAATCATTTATTTGCCTTGTGTGTCACTGAGAATTTTCAGAATACAAACGAGAGAATTCTTTTCCTACTTTAGTTGCGAAAAATAACAATGAGTTTGCAAATTCTCAATCTGCAGAGAAAAGCAAGAAACCAAATTACGAGATAAATCTTTTTTTTTTTCTTTCTGAGATGGTTGATGGTGAGTGAGATAAGTTCAGCTGGATTTTTCACAGTAATTCAAATAATAGAAGCTACTTCTGACACAAAATATGGCTTCCATAATACATGCCCAGATAAAGCATTAACCTAGCAATCATCCTGCCCCAATTCACTACAAAAAAATATTGAAGAAACGATGAGAGCAGTTGAATCATTAATCAACTATATTAGTATCTAGTTGAGAAACCGACGGCAATTTTTCGAATTACAAAAGCAGGGGATCTTTTCTCCTTCATTTTCAGGGTTGAAATGGTAATCGTAGGTGATTTCCTCTCCTGGATTTATATCCCTCTCTGCAATGAATACCACTTTTTTCTCATTGAAGACCGATATTATCTTTGCCACACAGTTCGCCTGGATTATTTAGATTATTATATCAGCATTCAGCAAGAAAAAGAAAAAAAAAATATCTTGCATGTAATAAGAGATTACCGAGCAGGAATGGTTGACGAATCTGGAGATGCCACCTTTGCGAGTGGCATCAATAATATTCTCTTCATCGATGCGGAAGAAATAACATGCACTTTTTGAATGTAGCTTTTGTCCAGATTGGTACTCTTTCTCTCTCTTGTCAGCCACTCTCAGCCTAATTATCTCCCCCACATACTCCACCACCTATGTATTACATTAAAATGAGGGGTCAAACTTGAAAAGGACAGTTCTACTTAAGAAAGACCTTGCTTTTCATGGATAGTACATTGGAAAATTAAGAAATTGGAACCATAGAGAGTGATTACAAAAGCTGTGCTTTTTATGAAAATTATAATGGAGTCGCTACTTTCACAAATGTTTTTTTCTCGAGATGATCTGATTAGGTCTGATAATTTTACGAGTGTAAATATCGTATCAGTTTAGCGAAGTGCAGTACCAATGTGGTAAGTGTTATTCCCCTAATGAACTAAAGCAAACTTTGATGGTCAATAGTAATTCATATTTATTTCCAATTGTTTTTAATCATTTTAGCTTTAGACGATACCATGGCACCATGAGGGATGCAACGAGAAGTGTAAAGTCCAAGTGCATGTATGTGTGATTTATAAACCACCAAATGCTTCCATCCCTGCATTTGCTTGTAACGCATATATTCCTTCTGCACAACCAACGACAAAAACAATATTCAAATGAAAATAACATTAAAGCAGAAAAATTACATGCTCCACAGATAATCTTTGCCTTGATTATGCATGCACTATGACAAACCAACAAAATTCAAATGAAAATAACATTAAGCAGAAAAATTATATGCTCGACAGATAATCTTTACCTTGACTATGCATGCATTATGGCAAACCAACAAATCTTTTAATAAACAAATAAATGAACCCCCTATCCAAAGGTGAAAAACTCAAAAGCCTTGGTTGTCCGAACAAAAGAATAATGGAAGAGTGCATTTCGGAATAATGCTTAGTGTGTTTGGCAACAACCTTTATGTGGAGTACTGCTGTTCAGAATAATGATAGAATAACACCAGGTGACCAACTATCAAAGTACATAATTACAAATTGAAGAAAGAGGATGTGATTTACCTGCAAATCAAATTCCACATCTGACGAAGAAAGTGATTTGACAGCCACATCGTTAAATGGCTTCTTACCATTAATCCGAAGCCATGCATTAATTTGTTCTTCTGAAACAATGCAGGCCCTGGAATCACCTTTCGTCACTATATTATCAGGAGTAGGGTTTTCATATTGTCCCCTTTTTCGGCCTTTGAACACCTATTAAACCATAAAAACAAAAATATATGGAGAACATAATTCTAATTCAATAACAAATATATGGAGAACACCTTTTTCGGCCTTTCGTCGCTATATTTTCGTTCCACAAAACCCAAGGAAGACCCGAGTGAGAGGGGTGGGAGGAGGATTCCATTTGAAGGGGCAAACAAGATACTTTTGGATCTTATTTTTTTCTTATTTAAAATAATAAAAAAAACTGGCACCATATAGGTGTATCCTTTACCAGCTCAGAGTTGGGGTATGGCAGTAAATTGAAATGTTTCTACATTACCTCTGTCCTTGCACATGTCCAGCCTTCATTTGATGCATACTTCTCATTTCCCTCGATATATAAATTTTCTCCATCTGACTTGTTTACCGTTGCATGATAAATGCACCTCCCATAAAAGCCGACCTTCTCACCATGTTCTCCTTCCACCTCATTTTGTAGTAAACCCTGAATTGCCAATCAAAATTACTAAATGTAAAAGCAGCATACGACCAAACTTTAAGGACTTGCAAAACCAGTTCAGCTGCTCTTTAGCCCTTCATTTATTTTATTTGTTTGTATCTCTCTTCTTTATTATTTATTAAGCCCTTAATGTATTATGCATAGTATTTTGCCGGAGGTTCCTTTTTGTTGGTTGTTTGGTGTTATATGCAGTAAAAATCATATTACAACTTAACCAAGCTGAGTAATTGCAATGGTTAAAAAATAGTGGATGCTTAGTACAAAATTAATTTTGCAGCTGATATTTAATCGAGCCAGAGTTGGCACATTTGAGGCTTAGTACAAAATTTATGGTTAGTGGTTGCAGATTGCTGGATTAAATTAAGCCTTCAACGCTTAAGGCATAACTGCACAATTATAATTGAGGCAGATGTTAATTTTAGGGGGTTACCATCTGGACAACTTAAATTTACAATTCTTTAAAGAGGGTTCCAATACCTCATGCTTTTACCTCATCATGCCTCATATTCTATATCTTCGTTTTCAAAGTCTAAACTGTTGATCCGAACCGCTCATGATATCCATACTAAAATATGTTTGGGATGAAATTTTATAATTTTTGGAAAAAATTTACTAATTTTTTAAGATAGGTACAAAATCACTGTTTCTGGAAAAAAAATTCCAAAATTATAAAATTTGGTCTCCAACCATATTTTAGTATGGATATCATGTTGAGCGGTTTGGATCGACAGTTTGGCCTTTGAAAACAAAAATATAGAATATGAGACATAATAAGGTATTGGAACCTTTAATTCACTGTTTAGAGATACAAATTATCCTGTATTGAGCATGCTATAAAAGTTATTCTTGCCATTAGGCTCAAAACTTCATATTTTGTACCTTTTGGTGAGCACACCAAGGATGAAATACTATGGTACAACCTGAAATTCTACATTTTACACATGAACCTCCTGGCCGTCTGCAAACTGAGCAAATCTGATACAAAAATAATAAATATGAAATACCCATAAATTATCTCAAAGTAGAAGGATAACATTGTAAATTCTGAAAAAAAAAAAAATATATTGCTGGCAGTAGATATGTTCTTTTTGGTAGGCTTCACTCATCATAGCATCTTTTTAAGAAACCTTGCCCCCAACAAAAAAAAAGGACAACAGTTTGTTTCAGTACTGTATCAGGAAGACCAGCATTACCAGTTTTGCTTAGTAGATCAGATAATCAGTGATGCTTAAAATTCAAAGTTCCACACAATGCATAAGAACATAACTGGTAAAAACACTATCTTGAAATCTATCAGCCAAAACTGTATAGCTTACACTATTTTTTCTGGAAGGAGAAGTGCCAGACAGATCAAAAGCAGCCATGGTGTTAACATTGGGGCACCTCGTACTGGGGGTCCACAGACCACAAACCATGTGGACCCAGTGTACCATGGAACGATTTTCATCTGCTCCGATGAGTTGAGTACCTGGTCTACCAAAACATGGTTTATGCAAATATTCTATTAGACTATTTACGAGTTTCCGGGGCTTCAGCGCCCTTGTCATAGCCCCACCTTGGTATCCACACAGAACACAAACCTGCAAAAATAGGCCAGTTGGAATGAGAACCGGTTTAACAAAAAATAGTGGTTTAATGCTAAGTGGATGGCCCACAGAGGATCAGCTCCACAATTTACTCTTTAACTGAAGCCAAGAAAGGTCATATGAGGGTATAGATGTATATTTTGTCATTTTCATTGTTCTCTTCTTAGCTTGGTTGGTAAAGAATTTGGCAAATTTATTGTTTAATAAATTTAGTTAGGCCTTAATAGTGCATATACTTGGCATCAACCATGTTAGTATTACTAGTTGAATCAATAAAGCAGAAATGAAAAGAGACAATGGCAGATCTATGCATACTGCAATATAGTAAAATTGTAAACGATAGTTTGATACAACTTACCGGATCGAAAAAACCAGCCCTACAGGGTCTACAAAACCATGGACCCTTGGGTTGTCGCAAAATGCCATAGCATGCCTGGTGCACCTGCAACATTCATGAATAAAATCAGTTTAGATTGTAACAAATTGTGAGCAAGAAGTCAGACCAAGGGACGAAAGTTTCTTTATTTAAAATATTCGCATTAATGCTGTTTTCATGCACCAGTTCAGGAAATAATTTGGTTATTACAGGTAACCAAATGTATCTCTCTGAACTAACAGTGTTGTTATCTTATGAGTTATAAGATTGAATCTGGAATTTGACAGCTCAATAGTTCACCCAAACCTACCTTCCAGAAGGAAAGCAGAGGAAAAACAAACAAAAAACAAGGGGAAATAACCGTGATCGTGCAATGTTGACACCGCAAAATTTGATTGATATCCTCCTCAGTCGAGCTTCGGCAGACAGAACAAGACAACTCAGAGAGGGAAAGATGTTTATGTTCCTCAGCATGCCTGTAGTAATGATTAAGACAGGGTTTTATCAAACAACAGTAATTGTATATACCAGTACGGATAATACGATTAAACTACTGATAAAAATATAAAGTATATAAATCTTAAAAAGCCAACCTTGACTTTATCTCTTGAGAGGCAGGGAACAACTGACACTCACCACCGGAAAGTGAAGGACTCACATGTATCACATTATTTGATTCTTCTTGCACAAATTCTGTATCAGCATAACATAAATTATTTCAATGTTTTATTACATACACTCTGAAGAAATCTCTTTTTATTCGATATAAAAAGTAACTTGGTCCATTTAGGCAAAAAAATAAAGATTTGCTTTATTACGTCAGAGATCAATAAAATGTACCTAACATAATTCAAGAATAGTATAATATTTATTACCTGTGCCAGTTTTGGGAGAACGCTCTAATTTACTCATCTGTTCTCCCTCCATTATATCAAGAGATATGCTCTTCATTTTCACTCTTTTATTTTTTCCAGAATATTCTCCAAATTCATTTAATTTGGTGTCTTTAGACTTCCGAGCTGATCGACTTAAAGTTGGCTCTACCATAACAGCACTATTCATCAGATTATTATGAACAAGTCTCATACTTTTCCTTAAATCGAGCATTCTAGGATTCTCTTCGGCCAAAGGACTCAATTTTTCAGCCTTATTTTGTAAAATTTTATCACAACTGGTTTTAGTTCTTTGGAGTACCGAGACAAGAGAAACTATTTTCGCAGGTTTCAGGGCATCATTAGTCATGCCATTAGAAATAATTCCAAAATTCCCGCAAACAACAGGCTTGTTTCTCTTGGCACAGAAAGGATGATAACTGTTTTTGTTTTTTGTTTCACATTCTTTAATCCCTATTTCACTCAGATATTTGTACTTGGGCTGTTTTCTGGCTTCAAGGTGATTCATTGGTCCATGGTGGCCTGGGTCTACTTCATCTTCCCTATTTTTCTCAGAAAATGTTCCATTTGCATTAAAACAACTCATTGCTCGACGATGCACCGAAGCCACAGAATTTTCTTCTCTCTCTTCTGAAAAGGCTTCACTTGTCTTTGAATAGGTCACTAGTCCATGGTGGACCTGGTTCACCATGCTTTCTACTTTTTTCTTCTCAGAACATGTTTGATTAATCCGAGGACGTTTCGCAGGTCCACCGCGGATCAGGCAAACAGATTTTTTATTCCGGTTTTTCTCAAGATTGGCCTCATTCATCCCAGGATGGTCCTCCGGTCTGCAATGGGCCTGGTCCACCATCTTATCTTTTCTACTCTCCATGGAAAAGACTTCATTTATCTCAGAATGATTAGTTGGTCTATAGTGGACACGTTCCATCATTTTTTTGTCTCTCTTTACTAGTCTAACATCATTGCGTGGCTTCTTGGTCAGGCCATCAGTTGTCATCACAGGTCGCTCTCTTTTAAGGGTACTAGATTTGTTGGTTGCACTTAGAGATGGTTGTATTGCTGTACAGATTTCATGCCTCTCATCAGACGAACCGCATTTCTCGACCAATGATGCCTCATCAGCTGGTACAGGTACCAAAACCCTCATGCCAGCAGAACCCAACTCCCAGTTTTTATCAGTTTCAACTGATACTTCAGTTACAGCAGGCGCTGATGACCCTGAAGATATACTTGAGATCACTTTATCACTGGTAAAGAGTTTTTCCGGCACATCTATTAATGGAAAATCTTTTCCCAAGAAATTCTTTCCAGGTGCATCCTTCCATGAGCACTCACACTGGGAAGAAAGCTTAGGTCTTTTGTTTGTATCTCCAACGATGCGGTCTTTGCCTTCTTCTAACAATAAAATTGCATGCTTATGACATCTCGAAATGCAGTGTGCCCCACAAGTAGGCAATGTTTCATGTGTACTACTGGAATAGATTTGAAAAAAAAAAATGGGTGAGCATCGTGCTAAAATAGCACCCTTACTGGAAGCTACTGCTTGTACTAGTACTCCAGAACAGTAGAAGTTTAGAAAAGAAATAACCTGATGCATGGTGGTTTTTCACTGTCACAGATACAGCATGCACTTAACCGCTCTCTGGAACAAACCAGGCAAGAGGGTACGCACCTAACTGGAAATTTGCACACATCACTGTGATTACCGCATTGAAATTTGTGGACATGCTCCTCATGCAATGTTTTGTTGTTATTATCTTGGCCAGATGAGTTTTGGAATTTTAGATTTGAAAGGCAGCACATTCTTCCATGCAGATGGGTTGTTTCACAAACTCTTGCACATCTTTCGGGTTTATACCATGAATTTTCCGTGAGGTCAAAACCATGGTGCTTGAGGTTCTGTATCAAATAACAATGATATTTAATCAAAACAAAAGTTAGAAGATTCATGACTATCTTTGTTCTATGACATAGTGATCACTTGTTAATAAATTACAAAATAGTGCTTTACCAGGCTCTCTGAATTTGGAGAACAAGTCCTCAAAGCATCGCTAACATTGCAAGTAAATCCACCAGCGCGAGAGATATTTGAATTGGAGCCTAAGTTAGAATTCTCATCATCTATTCTGACAAAACCATTCTTGCATTTATCCAGTGCCTTTTCATCTGAGCCCCTTACAAACTCAGTACTATTTCCTAATATATCATCGCCTGATTCCACCGGATTTTTCCTCTCAAGGTGAGAGAGAAACAGAGAGATAAGTGAGTTTTTGGTTGGGTCGCTAGTAAAGTCATCAGACGGCGAGGTCCTGTGCGGATGTGTATTTGTAGGAATTGTATTTACCAGAAATTGATTGAGGCGTGAGTCTTCCTTTTGAGGAATTTGCAAACGTCCTGAGTTTTCGTTTGAAGACAAACCTGCAGTCACAGTGCATCAAAGCAAATAACGCATCATTCTTTTTTTTTTTTTAAATGGTAAGTGATTGCCTACTTATTTTCGTTAAGCTAAATAAAAAGAATACAGATAGAGAAAGAGGGAAAAAAAAAAAAAAAAAAGAGGAGATAATACAAGCATTGTCCAAATAAAGAAAAAACACAAAAAATAACACATCATTCAACAATTGAAAAACTAGTTTAGCGACAACTGGCAACAGTTTATCATATGATTTGAGCCCATTCTTTCTTTGGCTCCTTATTAGTAATGACAAGTTAGAAGAGGACAACAAAATTATATTTACAATTTCAAAATTCAGGGGTATTTGAGTTTCAATTTGGCTTAATTGAATTGGAGAAATGGTACCAAATTACTCTGACACTGCACTAGTCAGGCCATGTAGAACTATTCGAAAGATTGTATAATTACACTCACCTTTACTCACTGCAGGCTGGGAAAAGTGTGTTGCTTGCACATCAAGTGCAGTGGTGCGTTGCAAGGAAGTTGGGTTTACGACTTTTGATGAGTTATTAATAAGGTTAGGCGGTTGTCCGAGCTTCAATTCAAATCTCGAAGCAAAAGGAGAAGAAGAGATGTTTTCTTCATTCCTGGCACTATTCCCGAGACTTACACCTTGTCCCATGAAATTGGATACATTTGCACTATGGGAGACCAACTGAAACCCATTTTTTGGTATACTTGTACTGGTTTTTCCTTTTTGTGCAGCTGAGGTCCAGTTTGGTGATAAAGAGCTGTTATACTCGTTCAGATTTCTATTTAGTGCAGTACTGGTCTCTGAATTGGTGGGACCTACCTTGTGGAGCTGGTTCTGGTAAACAGTTTTGTTATTGGATCGAAAAACAGACCCATCTAGAGAACTTGATTGAATCACAGATGCCTGTAAAGATGAGTTATCTGGCCAATCCCAGTAAGTGCTATGAACCTACAGGAAACAAATTAGGAAATTGGACATTACTTGAAATATTATGAGTAGCACCCGTTTTCTTTCCTTATATTTTGTTTCAAATGGTTGTTGTAGTTGATCTAGTGCTTGAAAAAGGTCATGTTAAATAAGAAATAAGACAATTGAAACAGAAAGAAAACACTTACTCCTAGAAAGTGTCGGGCCCAGCGGGAAATAGTCATGCCATTTTCCATGTACACACTTTCACCGGCCTTACTAGAAATGCCCCCGGAATGCTACAAAATGTAAATACAGTAAAAATGGTTCTTTTACATATAACGAGACTAATTACAATACACCATTCAAATTCAGGTACTTGCTTATTATTCATGAATACAAGTTTTACTACTGTAGCAGATTTTGATGCCAGTTAGATGTGGTCTGGGTACAGCTCAGCTGGACATATCAACTGATTATTGAATGCTATGCAAAGTACGAATAAGTAATGTGCGTGCACGTGCATGTTTACATATGTCTGTTAAGAGTTGCTAATACACCAGCTGATTCAGGTCCCACAAACAAAAACATCAAATGACAAAAAACAGATTCAGAAGTAATAGCAACCTATAGTTTGGTAATAAAATTTAAATTCGCTAGATAACTTGTGCATACCTCACAAAACTTGGCCACGGACATTTTAGACCTATGACAAAGGCAAACAACTCCAAGATGTCCCGAATCAGCAAAAAACAACTCTCCAACTGAATTAAATTTGCAACAGTTATTAGCGATAATCTACAAACTAAAAAATTCTACACCCCAAGCGAACACAATGGAATCCTGGATTTAAATTGATCATTGGTAAGAAGAAGACGCACTAATTCCAAACTGTACTCCCATCTGATTCCCAAATTTAAATTACTAAGAGAAAATGAGCGTCACACGAACCAGTATTCATGCAAAAGACGAGTCGCTGGTCACCATGCCAAGATGACAATGTTGCATTAACAGGTGTTTTCTGGGGAGCCCGAAAATCCAGTGTTTGTACCCGATAAGCACTCTGGGTATGACCTATATTTCCTGATGAAAAAAAAAGGAGATTAATATAAGCAATCTCTGAGATAAGTTCCGGCCAATCGAGACTGACAATTCTATGACACTAAGGAGAAGTAGTGTACCAGCACTAATTAGAACCACTGGTTACTGTTACTGGAGCAGTAGGGAACAGTTGATAACAGTACCCATAGTTGTAATAAACAGCAGGATGCTGCCAGCATACCAGTACAGGTATTAGTACAAAGATGTACCTGATACCATATTAATAGTTGATTTTTTTTGTTTATTTGGCCTATTTGTTTACTGGAAAATACAATATTCTTTGATTTACATTCCTGGTCAGCCCTGTAGGATCTAGAAGCAGACAGCAGGATACATCTTATATAACACCGAAATTGTATAGCACAGAGACGTACCAGTTTTTGGGAAAGTGGTTTGGAAAAGCATGTTGTGGGGGTGTTTTGCATGAGTTTGGAGAAAAGGAGGAGCAGAAGCGACAGCGAGAGCGTGGGGATTGAGTTGAAGGGCATTATGGGAATGTAGGTTGGGAGATAATAGAGGAGGAAAAGGCGGGGTTTGAAAGGCGTTGAAGAGGGGTAGAGGTAGGGGTAGGGGTAGGTCTTGCGAAATGGGAAGGCGTGCAGGGATTATGGAGTTCATTCCCTGAGGCTGAGAAGGAGCGGGGATCGCGGCCTCCGTCGGCACTGGCGACCAGCCGGAGCTGCATTTTGGCGGCCACGAACCGCCGTTCATGGCCCAGCGACACCGTGGCTTCCAATTTGCTTTAGGGAGTGTGGGATGGTTTTGAGTTTTGACAAAGAAACAGAGCAGGTGGAAAACAAAAGGGTCGGGTCTTTTGCAATACAATCAATAATTCCAATAATTGCAGTGGGCAGTGCGAGAAAGGACTCAAAAGGAGCAAGGACTAAGGTCTAAGGAGGGAGAGAAAGAGACCAAAACGATTTTAGAAAATTGCAGAGGAGGGGATTTTAGAGAGAGAGGGAGAAGGGGGGAACGGCAAAATGTTGATTGGTCTTCTGCTTTTTAGCTTTTTAGCTTTTTGCTCTCTCTTTCTCTCTCTGAAGTGCTGTAGTAATAGTAACAGTAACAGTAACAGTAACAGTAAATGTAAATCCCTGTTTTCTGTCAGTGTGCAGATCTTTTCTTTTCGTCAGAAAGACTCAAAGACCATATATATCACTGTTGAATGAATCCGGTGTTCTACACCGAACAAGCTCTTTTTAGATCTTATGTGACACGAGGAGTCTATCTTCGTGTGGTTTTCACTGGAACGCCAACGAATCCATGTCTTTGTCGACGCGTTCCACAGATTACAAAAACACTTCTTTTTTTGATGAATTTGGCATATGCAATGCAACATGCGATCAGGTATAGCATAAAAAGTAGATGAGTCCTATCTATCTACTGAGTACTGACTAGCATAGAAAGGAGTTTAGGTGGATCCGCATTTTCCAAGTTGCCTCTTCATGCATGCCAATTGCCAAGAAACCAGTTTACACCTGCTCAATGCTCATTGGTTCACATCGGTTAAAATCCAAATAAAATAGAAGAATTATTTGGTTTTTAAAAAATACAGCCTAAATCCACCGAATTTATTTAAATCAAATCAAATTAAATTTTAGTTTGTTCGGATCAACTGAAATAAGAAAATTAATAAATAAACAAACAATTTTGATTATTTTTTAATTTTTCATAAACTTAAAATAATTATTTATTTCAATACACAAAATTTAATTAGGATTTAGTGATTTTCATATTCAATGAGAAAGAAAATATTCATAATTAATTTTTTATAGGTTCAAAAGAATTATACTCCTCTTTCGATCGGTTCGGTTTAACCGGCTTTAGAAGTTTATAAACTGAACCAAATCAAATAATTAAACTGGTTTTAAAAAATGAACCGAACCGATCTATTTAACCAAAAAAATTGAACCGTTCAATCCAAATTTTCTTTGTTCGATTTAAAACCAATTAAACCGGACCCAATGAACACCCCTGCAAATCAGAATCCCTCATTTTTTTTTTGTTTTTTTGGAGGATTTTTTTTAAAAACAGTAATTAAAATAATAAAAGTTAAAGAAACGACATGATTGCTTCGTTTGTTATAAAAACAGCAAAAACCGAATTGGCTACTCGGTTAAGTTTTTTTTCTGCTTCACCGAATAGGCTATTCTGTTAAGCAATCGGTTTTAACAGGGGTTGTGGGAACATGGCCACAGAAAATCCTTATTACACTTAACCGAAAAGGAGATTCGGTGAAGCCAATTTTTTTTGCTTAACCGAAAAGGGGATTCGGTGAACCTTTTATATATGTGAAGCATTCAGCATTGATGTTGTCAAACCTAATAACTAATTAAATATTGCTTAATTTTAGCAATGTGAAATGGGAAGTGCCTCTATTTAATTTGGTTATTTTTGTTGTCCGAACAGAGCCAGAGCCAGAGCCAGAGGTGATTCATGCCGTGATTTTTATTTTTATCCAAAAAAAAAATTATTTTAATATAAATAACCACGTTTTTAAAAGAATTTTATTTCTACCCAAACCGCATATATTATTTGCGGCTTGAATTAACAATTCAAACCGCACAGAATATATGCGGCTTGAATTGTGAATTCAAACCGCACAGAATATATGCGGCTTGAATTGAGCAAGTTCTACAAATCAGAAACGGCTTAAAACGGTCGTGTGGTATTAATATACAATCAATAATGAAAATTTCATTTATTATTTTATTAAATGGTAATTTTTCACCGATAACCCTAGAAATTTATTCACCGATAACCCTAAAGTTATTTTTATTACAGAGAATTATATTATAAAAACTTATCAATAATTTAATCCTATTCCTCATGAAATACCATTTTCATTTATAATTGTCAATTAACAAATATATTTTGTTTAAATCGTATCAATGATATTCGGATTTTGTACTTAATAAAAATTAGTTTAGCAACAGACATGTCTATATAAAAACATGTATAAATATTAATTTAGAAACCGTGTTACATGGTCTAGGTCCGAGTTCTGAAGTAAGGAGTAACGTAGAGGCAGGAGTAAACTACCCCACAACAACAGGTACGGGTTTCCTGGACATTGTCAAATTGTTACTTACCATTTTGTGTGCATGTTATTTATTTATTTTGGAATTGTGCATGTTGAATCGAACGATCCCTTTGGCTTGTTTAGAAATGCAATAAGATTATTCATATCGATCATGAGACTTGTAATAAAATTCTTTGTAATAAAAATAACTTTAGGGTTGTCGGTGAATAAATTTCTAGGGTTATCGGTGAAAAATTACCATTTAATAAAATAATAAATGAAATTTTCATTATTGATTGTATATTAATACCACACGACCGTTTCAAGCCGTTTCTGATTTGTAGAACTTGCTCAATTCAAGCCGCATATATTCTGTGCGGTATGAATTGTTAATTCAAGCCGCATATATTCTGTGCGGTTTGAATTAACAATTCAAGCCGCATATATTCTGTGCGGTTTGAATTGTTAATTCAAGCCGCAAATAATATATGCGGTTTGGGTAGAAATAAAATTCTTTTAAAAACGTGGTTATTTATATTAAAATAATTTTTTTTTTGGGTAAAAATAAAAATCACGGTGATTCATGATTGCCATTCCCACTTGCCCACTTACATTAATATCACAAACATATATATATATAGCACCTCAGAAATTAACAGCAACTATCCAAAATACAAGAAAAATGGAAAATGGAAAATATAACTAATTAAGCGAAATAGGAGAAAATTAGAAATTGAACGAGGTAGGTGCGAAATCAATTAGGTGGAAAAGGGTTGCAGCTAACAATATAAAATAAAAAAAAAACAAAAACTCATAACCGAATACTCTATTCGGTTAACAATATAAAATAAAAAAATAATCCAAACCGAATACCATATTCGGTTTAAAATAAAAAATTAAAAAATAATGTTAACCGAATTCGCTATTCGGTTTATATTAAAAAATTAAAAAATAATCTAAACCGAATTGGCTATTCGGTTAATAGGGTGTTACACGAGTGGTTACAGAGTTGGGGGATCTGTTTTCTGCTTAACCGAATAGGCGCAGAGTTGGGGGATCTGTTTTCTGCTTAACCGAATAGCCTATTCGGTGAAGCAAAAAAAAACCACTTAACCGAATAGGCTATTCGGTTTTTGCTGTTTGTTATTACCGTTTTTATAACGAACGAAGCAATCACGTCGTTTCTTTAACTTTTATTATTTTAATTACTGTTTTTAAAAAAAAAATCCTTTTTTGGAAGAATAAGTTTAAGAAGGCGGTCACAGAAAATTGAGTTGGTTTTTATTATTCTTAAATTGTATTAAATGCAGGTTACTCTGAGCTGGAAGGGAAAAGAAGTAAAAGAGGACTTCATGGCAAATATTTCTTTCTTTTCGGTACTTTTGACGATAAATTCAGTCAGCGATGATATATTTTTTTTTTTCATTTATTCGATTTTTTCTTCTAATTTTTAAGGAATACGGCTGTTTTTTTTTGTTTTTTTTATTTTATACAATTGTTCGCGCAAAAGCGCAACGCAAGTTTCGGTACGCTTGAGGGCGTACCTTTTAAAAACCGCGCTTACACTTCACGAGTAAGGGTTGCAAGTGCACAACCCCTATCGAGTAATATAATCGGGTATCGATCCACAGGGACGGGCAATTACTAGGTTAGAATTCACCTAACTCAATTAAAAACTAGAAGTGAGAAAGGTTTGGTTTGGTATTTAAGTTCCTAAAGGATCAATTCAAACAAATCAAGCAATGCAAACAAGTGTAATAAAGTGCTAGAAGAAATGTAAATTGTGTTTTGATTATGGATAAAAGGCGTTTCCAGGGTTTCAGACTTCATCTGTGATCTGCCTCTAGTGGTACGGCCCGTACCAAGTTGGTACGGCTAGGCCGTACTCTACTTGGTAAGGCAAGGCCGCACCACTCTGGTAAGACCCGTACTGGCTTGCCAGAACAGAGCTTACCAGTTCGAGTTGATGCATTCCTTGCTGGTACCTCGTGCTAAACTCTTTAGAAAGGTTCAATTGACCATACCTAAGGTTCCTAAGCCTCAACCGTCGTGTGTTGGATCAAGATCTAGGTTGGAATGCAATTGATTGCCTTTTAGGAATTTCTACACCTCAATTCTCATGTGTTGGTACAGATCTACCCTAGCTGGTTGATTGGAGACCTAAGGCACCCTCTAATCTGTCGATTAGAGGAGAATTCAACCTCTCGGCTTCAATTCGAACAAGTCTACCCTAAACAATTGATTTGGTTGAGAGATTGAGATGATCACATGACCTTGATAGGTTCGATCTAAACCTAGAGATTCATCATACACAATCACAGCAATCAAAGCAAGAGATGGCAAAGAAAATCACAATCAATCAATCAAAAGAGTTCATACAAGATACAAGTCAAAGAAAGTCAAAGCAAATCAAGAATCCATCTCTAAACCCTAGAAACTGAAATAACTACTCACAGCACATGATCTGATCTAAAAATACAATAAAAGGGATAGAGAAAGCCATGGATCGAAGGGATCGAGAGGAGGAAGCTTGATCCGTCGAGTTTCGCCTCTTTCCTCTTCCTTCCTTCTTGCTCCTAGCTCCTTAGCTCTCTTTCTCTCTCTTACTGTGCTCTCAAATGTCTCTGGAATGGAATGAATGTCGAAATTGGAGAGCTCCCCGCCTTAAATAGCCTCTGCCAAAATTTGAATCTGTCAGGCCGCCTTTAAGTACGGCCCGTACCAAATTGGTACGGCCTGGCCGTACCAGGCGTGATGAGCTGAAAAATGGCCAAGTCTGGTGAGACCCGTACCAAGCCTGGTAAGGGTCGTACCTCATCATCTGAATCGCCGTTTCTTCGTGTGTTTTGCTCCAAACCTGCAGAAAACAAACAAACACTCAGCAGTACCAAATTCTAAAGATATATCGATGAAATGCACATGATTCTGGTGAATTAGGGCACGAATCTGGTACTAAAACAGGCCTAAAATAGACTAAATATGCGAGGTATCAACAATGTTTTAAATAGCGTTTATAGCGTCATAGCGGGAATGCTAAAAAAAAAGCTATAGCGAATAGCGTAGCTATAGCGGAAGCTATTCCAAATAGCTTTTTTTTTTTTCAAAAATTATATTATATATTTGTACTGTATATTAACATTATCTAAAGTTTCATAGAACAATAAATAACACCAAATTAATTAAGAAATTATAATATTCATATTGAACTAGTACAAAAGTCCATGGTTCAAAATATCCATAATAATATCATAAACTATTGATCTTTTTCTATACAAAATATCTTAATTATCATGATTCATTCTATTTTTTTTTCTATACAAAATAAATTTTATGGATCTTTATTTAAGCCCATATAAATTGTCTAAAAAAGCCCAATATGCATAGCACGCAAATAGCGTGCTACACGCTATGCGCTATAGCGGACCGCTATTACCGCTATAACGGCCGTAGCGCAATTAGCGTATTTTCATGCCATAGCTTAGCGTTTAGGGTCCAAAAACGCTATAGCGCGTGTTCGCGCAGAAGCGCAACGCAAGTTTCGGTACGCTTGAGGGCGTACCTTTTAAAAACCGCGCTTACACTTCACGAGTAAGGGTTGCAAGTGCACAACCCCTATCGAGTAGTATAATCGGGTATCGATCCACAGGGACGGGCAATTACTAGGTTAGAATCTACCAAACTCAATTAAAAACTAGAAGTGAGAAGGTTTTGGTTTGGTATTTAAGTTCCTAAAAAGGTCAATTCAAGCAATTCAAACAATGTAATAAAATGCTAGAAGAAATGTAAATTGTGTTTTGATTATGGATAAAAGGCGTTTTCAGGGTTTCAGACTTCATCTGTGATCTGCCTCTAGTGGTACGGCCCGTACCAAGTTGGTACGGCTAGGCCGTACTCTACTTGGTAAGGCAAGGCCGCACCACTCTGGTAAGACCCGTACTGGCTTGCCAGAACAGAGCTTACCAGTTCGAGTTGATGCATTCCTTGCTGGTACCTCGTGCTAAACTCTTTAGAAATGTTCAATTGACCATACCTAAGGTTCCTAAGCCTCAACCGTCGTGTGTTGGATCAAGATCTAGGTTGGAATGCAATTGATTGCCTTTTAGGGATTTCTACACCTCAATTCTCATGTGTTGGTACAGATCTACCCTAGCTGGTTGATTGGAGACCTAAGGCACCCTCTAATCTGTCGATTAGAGGAGAATTCAACCTCTCGGCTTCAATTCAAACAAGTCTACCCTAAACAATTGATTTGGTTGAGAGATTGAGATGATCACATGACCTTGATAGGTTCGATCTAAACCTAGAGATTCATCATATACAATCACAGCAATCAAAGCAAGAGATGACAAAGAAAATCACAATCAATCAATCAAAAGAGTTCATACAAGATACAAGTCAAAGAAAGTCAAAGCAAATCAAGAATCCATCTCTAAACCCTAGAAACTGAAATAACTACTCACAGCACATGATCTGATCTAAAAATACAATAAAAGGGATAGAGAAAGCCATGGATCGAAGGGATCGAGAGGAGGAAGCTTGATCCGTCGAGTTTCGCCTCTTCCTCTTCCTTCCTTCTTGCTCCTAGCTCCTTAGCTCTCTTTCTCTCTCTTACTGTGCTCTCAAATAGATCTGGAATGGAATGAATGTCGAAATTGGAGAGCTCCCCGCCTTAAATAGCCTCTGCCAAGATTTGAATCTGTCAGGCCGCCTTTAGGTACGGCCCGTACCAAAGTGGTACGGCCTGGCCGTACCAGGCGTGATGAGCTGAAAATCGGCTAAGTCTGGTGAGACCCGTACCAAGCCTGGTAAGGGTCGTACCTCATCATCCAAATCGCCGTTTCTTCGTGTGTTTTGCTCCAAACCTGCAGAAAACAAACAAACACTCAGCAGTACCAAATTTTAAAGATATATCGATGAAATGCACATGATTCTGGTGAATTAGGGCACGAATCTGATACTAAAACAGGCCTAAAATAGACTAAATATGCGAAGTATCAGCGCGCTATTTAGAACACTGATTTTATATAAACTTTAGGTAGTCAAGGCAGTTTGGCTTTAATTTTCTTTTTCTTTTTCAGATTGTCAGTGATAGGGCTGGCTCTTTAACTTACTCTTTACAGGTCATGAAAGATCCGGGATTCGGACCTTCTAAGAGGGCAATCCGGAGTCAATATGAAAAGTCCATGCTCTATTTAAACAGGGTCCAATAAACGGCCTCATAGGGCTGAGCCCGAAAATGGCTTAAACCGCCTCCGTGCGGGATAACCAACGATACGGTTTGCATGACTGCCCACGTCCCCCATAACCGTTCTATGGGCAGACTGTATAAGGCATGAAGTCCCATTAAACAATGATCGAACTTTTTGCTAAGAGATATATCGCATAGGTTAGAGTCCGAATATCTCCAAATCTCTCCGAGTTCTCAACTCGGAGCATGCTTGTCATTCTTTGGCAGGACAAACTCAGCCCAATTCATTTTCCATACAGCCTACTCTTTCCGAGATAAGACGTATCAGTCAGTGTCTGTCCTTGTTCGTAAAAAGAAGTAATAGTTTAGTCATTTTTCTAATTATGTTTTTTAGGGTTAAAAAATTCAAATATGTTATAACAAGCTATATATCAGTCTATTCATCGAATAGTAAAATATTTATATTTTTTTTTTTCCAATCTACAAATGCGTAAAATATAAATATGCACGAGCAATATATATGTTACACTGTTCTTGTTATTGTTAAAGCAAAATTTACATTTACACTGTGATTTTATTTTATTTTATATATCATATGTTCTTCATAAAATGAAATAAATAAATAAAAATTATATACATACAAAAATAATAAAAATAATCTCTAACAGTAAATATAATAGTGAAAACAGTTTTAAGGGTCTGATAAACAAAGATGGCACTTTAATTGTCGGTATATATTGAAGCAAATATTTCTCCAGGTATGCTGCCTTGCTCTTAATTTCAATATCCCTGTAAAAAAAAATTTGTATGATCTTTTAATGCATTCATTTTTATTATTTTTTTATCATTTGATTTTGTACTGAATAAATTTAAAATTTTCAAATTTTGCACGTACATACAACACTTGTGAAGTAAACCGAGTTTCAACAGTTTAGATTCAAAATTTGAAACCAATCTGATAGATTTTGAATTTATGCTCACCAAACTCTTCTAACGAGTCCAACACACAATGGTTTTGCTATTTTTGAGATTGGTTTCAACCAAATATCGATCTACTTTACAAGTGATGCGTGTACATGCAAAATTTTGCAAATATTCGAATTCATTTAGCACAAAGTGAAGCTGTAAAAAAAATGAAATGTCATAAGTTATTTAATACATTTATTTTTAATTATTTGTTGGACCGTATTATGTGAATCCGAAAATTTCAAATTTTTAGATGTACATACATCACTCGTGAAATAGATCAGTTTCACGGTTTGAGTTATTATTTAAAGCCAATCTGATAAATTTTGAAATTTTGATAATCAAATAACGATAAATGTAGAGCTGATATAATTCAAGAAGTAATGCTGATGCATCCTCATTAATAACATTAGCATTGGTGCTGATGGATCGGAACTGGACCCTATCCAAGGCAACTAATTAGCATTAATTACATCGAGGAGCAGTCCCTCCAATGGCGCTGGCCCCTGCCTCGGCCTCGGCCTCCGCCTCTCTCAACCGCTTCTTCTCCTTCTCTCCTTGTCGCGCGCCTCAAACCCTAATTTCCCTTGCCACAAGGTCAACAACCCCCAGACACTTCTCCTCTCCATTTCCATTTCCATTTCCTTTTCGACCACTATGCAGATGCAGCACCTCTTCATCTTCATCTTCACCCCCTACCACCAGTACCAGTACCAGTACCACCACTCCCACTACCAACGGTAATTTTTTCAAGGAGTTGTACTTGTACAACACCATGACCAAGAGCAAGGAGCTATTTGAGCCCAGGGATCCAACCTCCAAGGCAGTGGGAATGTATGTATGTGGCGTTACGCCTTACGATTTCAGCCACATAGGCCATGCGCGCGCCTATGTCACCTTCGATGTCTTGTTCAGGTATCCATATTCCTGATTCCTTCACTTTATTCCCAAATTCTTGCACTCACTCCTATCTAATTACAGTTATCCTGTTTTAATGAGACAGGTACTTGCAATACCGGGGATATAGTGTATCTTATGTTCGCAATTTTACCGACATTGATGATAAGGTGATCTGAGTTCCTCAGTAATCAATCAATCTCACTTTGCTTACTGTACCAATTTCTTCATTATTATATTATTCCTTTAGGTTTAGGGTTTTAAGGTTATGTCTCTTACTTCATAATGTGAAGTTGTTGTTTGATTTTGATAAAAAAAACATATAGATAATTGCAAGGGCAAAAGAGTTGAGTGAAGACCCACTTGACCTAAGTGCACGTTTCTGTCATGAGTTCCATTTCGACATGTCTGCTCTCCAATGCTTGCCTCCCACCTACGAGCCTCGTGTCTCAGATCATATTGCTCAAATTATTGACATGATCAACAAGGTAATGTCAATTTTTTTTATTCAATATCATTTTTTCGTTTGTGTGCATGCACAGGAAAGTGGTGTTACCCACAAGGATTGTGATATTTGATTTGGTTAGTATCAGACAAAATAGGTACAGGCAGAATAGGTCTAATAGCCTATGACGTGTTTTCTACAGTTGTTTACCAGTGTGACCAACTATTTCCCCTTTTTTCTTTCAGCCTTTTATTGGGCATCTTACTGTTTGTTTAAAAAAGAAACTCGATACTAAATTGAGACTAATTAGTGGTAATTGGATCAAGTACAAATTTGAAGGTTTAGTTGGGTTTAAGTGGCACTCAATTGCTCAGTTCGAGTAACTCGTGCCTTAAATGAGTTTTTTTTTTGCCTTCTCTTCTTTTTCCTGATTACAGATTATAGAAAATGATTGTGCATATGTAGTAGACGGAGATGTATATTACTCGGTCAATAAGTTCCCAGCATATGGGCAGCTGTCTGGCCGAAGCCTAGAAGACAACAGAGCAGGGGAGAGAGTTGCGGTTGATCAAAGAAAGAGAAATCCAGCTGACTTTGCTCTATGGAAAGTAAGAATAGTTGTCTTCAATTCTAGTATACTATATTTCCAAAATAGTCCCTTTTTGTCTTTTTTTTTTAAGTATGAGTTGTTTATTTATTTTTTTCTTTTCACTGATTAAAGGCAGCTAAGGAGGGAGAACCGAGCTGGGAGAGCCCGTGGGGCCAAGGGCGGCCAGGCTGGCACATAGAGTGCAGCGCTATGAGCTATGCATACCTCGGCCACACAGTTGACATACATGGTGGTGGCCAAGACCTCATATTTCCCCACCATGAAAATGAGATTGCGCAGAGTTGTGCAGCTTGCAGGGAGAGCTGTGTACGTTTCTGGGTGCACAATGGTTTTGTCAATGTAGACAAGGAGAAGATGTCGAAATCATTGAAAAATTTCACCACAATTCGCCGGGTAATGTCTAGAAGAATCATCCAGTTATTTTCCCACCAGTATCATTTGGTAATGTGAAATGTGACAAATTGAAAAGCAAGACGGGGTATAATAGACATTATTACCACCTATGTCTCTGCAAAAATTGTAAAATATCTTCTAAACTCCTTATTTTCTTTTTTGGGCATACATATTTACAAAATTCACTTCTAGAGGGGATTGTGAGATTTGCTGCATTAGTTTGTTCATTGTACTAAAACTCTACCTTTTCCATGTTTCTAGAAATAAAAAAAAAAAACCTTTTATTCATTAGACTCTTCTCACCTTCGGTTCGTTCTTTGTATTTTAGCTTTTGACGTGTTGAAAATGTAATTTACTTCTTTCAGGTAATGGAGTTGTACCATGCCCTGGCTTTGAGGTTTTTCTTGCTTGGTACACACTATCGTACCACTATCAGTTACTCAAACGAGCAACTTGACACCGCTTCAGATCGTCTATTTTATATTTATCAGGTTGGGAATTAAATTCTGTTATTAATATAAAATTCAATGAAACACCATCAGATGATGCATTAGTGTGTTCATGGTTGTTCTAAAATTATAGAAACTTCTAAATCTTCAATTGGCCTTTTGTTTTAATAATGTCAAATTTTTAATTGCCTTTTGTTTCACCATTTAAAGGATTCTGGGACTATTTTTTTCAATATGGGAAAATCCATTCTTATCCGGACAGTATACAAACTTTTAAATCAATGGTTTTCTGACTCCCTCGAAAGAGAATAGTGAAAAGAATCTTAAAAAATGTGAAATTTTGTTTTCTACAAAATGTTGATACGTAGATCAAATTCAGCAGCTTGGATGGATGTTTTCAATATAAAAAATTGAGATCTGTTTCCATGGGGCTGGTCAATTGCTGCTATGCTATATATGGTGTGCGCGCGTGCGTGTGTGTGTATTTTGCGACATCTGAAGCAAATCCTTTCATTTATTTTTATTATTGTAGACTTTACATGAATGTGAAGAACTTCTTTCGGCTGAAAAAAGATCAATTACTGAGGAATTTCCGCCTCCTAAAACATCGGAGTGTCTAATAAAATTGAACAAAGAATTGAATTACTGTATGTCTGATGACCTCCACACAGCCATGGTATTGGCCGCTCTTTCTGATCCATTGAAGCTCATGAACGACCTCCTACATACTCGTAAGGTATCACTTTGTTTATTTTTCTGTATCCATTATTCTAGAATCTTAAGATTTTGTCGGTATTACTATATCTAGTCTTTGAAGCTCCTACCAAGAATTAAAAAACTTCTATAAATCTCCTTTTATTATATTTTTTAGATAATATGAGTCAAGAGAATTAAAAGTGTTCATTGTACAATGGAACCGTATCTTTAAGGGATTATAATTATGTTTGCTTTTATTTGGGTTGACAGTTAACGCATGCATTTTTTCTCTCTTTTGAATAGAAAAACCTGATCATTACATACAGTGATTTATAATAAGGCATTAGGTTAATGATTGTCTTCTGTTTCTCTTTTGACTTTTTAAAATCTTTGTAAGCAGGGGAAACGTGAAGAAAGAAGATTGGAGTCGCTATGTGCTCTGGAAAAACAGCTTAGAGTTGTGCTTGGTCTTCTGGGTCTAATGCCTGCTAGTTATTCTGAGGTTGATGTTACAATATTCATTTTGTTGGATTAACTCTTTGATCTGCTTAAATCGTGCTATATTTTTTATTTTTTATTCGCTCTTGAGAAGGAATGGCCCTACCCTACCCTACCCGTGGTGTCAGATTGGAGTATTAGCTAATGTCTTTTAGGTTCCAACTAAAAACTAGAATTAATCCTTTTAGGTTCCAATTTGTTTACAGGTTTTGCAAGAGTTAAGAGAGAAAGCATTAGTACGAGCTGGCCTGACAGAAGCACAAGTACTGGAAAAAATAGAAGAGAGGACTTCAGCAAGAAAACAGAAACAGTATGAGAGATCAGATGAGATAAGGAGGGAGTTAGAGGTGCTAGGCATTGCGTTGATGGATAACCCTAATGGAACCAACTGGCGACCCGCGATTCCTCTTCACATTCAAGAATTGCAAACTGCTCCATCTTAACTTGTACACTGTCTTTTTTTTTTTTTCCTCATCCTTTTGGCCATGCCTAACATTTTTGTCAGTTATTTCTATGGTTCAATTTTGAATGTCAGGAGGGAGGTTAAAACAGTGCTCCTTGGGTGAAAAGAAATAGTAGATTTACATATTAATTGAAATTTTGCCTGCTCAATATCTTTTCCATCATTTTTTTTTTACCTTTTCCGTTGTTTAATACATGAGCAGTTTGAGTAGCAGTCCATGGAACTGTTATGTAATATATAATTATTTGACAAATTTAGACTGTTAACAAGCATAAATCAATAAAAAAAAGTTAAAGAATCCAATTTGATCATGTAATTATGTGTACGATTAATCATGTGTTTATCAATTTTTGTATAAAAAAAGGACAGAATGATTGATCAGATCACATGCAAGAAGAATCCTTGTATTCTGGTTGGTCTATAACAGCATTTTTAGCAAATATTTGAAGTGCCCATTCTAAAAGAGTCTTCAAGCAAGTCAAAATAAAAAATTAGATCAAGCACCAGTTTCCATTTTTGTGCTGCAAATAAGTCATTTAAGATGAGTACCCATCGCTGAAATTACGAAGATTTAACCATGAAATAAAAATTAAGAGTTTATTGCCATCACATAATAAAACTACCAACTGTCATAGCATTAGAAATTCATCTAACAAAGGGAACTTTTTAAAATAAAATACAAGTGCCTACACAAACTCGTATATACTATCTCCTAATATTATATTAGCACAACTCCAGAACGCCCGTCAGATAAGTAAACAACTAGTCAATAGGAAAGTTAAACCCATTGATACCTACTGATAAAATCAAGACAAATCGATTTTAGCTGCACGCAATTATGCTGCTCGGCCAAAGCCAAGGTAGTCCCAACATTATCCACATCAACGCCACCAGACAATTTCTCCTCACAAGCTACTTTTAGTCTCTCCATCCCGTACCGATCAGCAGCTACAAGTAGGTGCTGTGCCAGTGCATGTGATTCGACATATTGTTCTGGTACGGAATCAGTATATATGAAGTGAAGCAAGGCCTTGAAAACTGAAGCCTCCATATCTTGGATGTTTATGCAGTTGGTTTTGCTTTCCATCATTGGGCCGAATAACTCCGCCCGAAAAACTGGAGAACGGGCTGCTAGAATGAGCCTATGTGCATTAAATGCTGCACCATCACTGAGTCTGTAGTTCATTAAAAAAAGCAAAATGAGAATAAAAGATGTTTCCATTACAGTTATTGGAGTAAATTACAAAAACATTCCCTACAGTTTTACATATTTCAGACACTATTGGTCAGGTTGGTACTGGAACAAAGAAGATAATGATAAAAAAGGATGAAACAAAAAAAAAAGTTTCAATCAGCCACAGAAATTCATATAAACCCAGAGCAATTTGCAAGATACCTCCTCAAAGGAACAATAATCAACACAGTTGGTTGGAAAAGAGTTGCAAAAAGTTACCTAAACGTGACATCGGACCCTTCTCCAGTCTCCAAGAGATAACCAAAGTGTTCGTGTAAATCAGGAGCAGGTACCAGCACTCTCGGCCTCTTGACTACCTCTTCATACCATGGTTTTATGACCCGTACTGTACACCTCACTGTAAAACTATCATCCTTAATGAAATTCGACGCCTCCAAGTATGAACTGTTAGCAAAACATAGGTGTAAGTATTTACTTAAATCACAATTTATGCATCTAAGGTAGGGTGGATAGTTGTGTCCGCAAACTTATACAGAAATTAGATGGCTTGGGTCAAACTAAACGAAATAGCAGGTCAAAAAGTACAGGTTTCAATAGACATATGTATATACCTAGTCGTAGTCAAGAGAAATACTGCGACAAGAAAACATTTCATCTTTTCATTTCAACATAGTTAAAAATTAGGCTCCAACAGGTTTGTAGTCTAAACTCAAAAAGGCAAATGGGCAGGCCTCAAAATTACATATTTACTCTATAGAAAGGCTGTTTTCATAAAGTCAAATTACTAAAATCCACCTCTATCTAAACATAAGAATTAAGAAACTTAATGTTCTCGAAAGTACCGGTTCATAAACTCGTCAAACCCCTTAATATCTCCTTTTTTCGAATATGTCACTCGAGCACTCTTTGATGCATCTGTTGATGTTTTGCCTTTATCATCAAGTAGCCTAAACTCGAGAACAACCTTCATTTCACCTTCACCTGTTTCAGATAAATTAATTCAATGTTTTTTGCTAGGTCAAAGTCAAACACCGACCTTTCACATTTAGGTATACTGAAAGCCAATGGAGTGTGCATCATTTTATTATAAAAGCTAATAAGTACAACTCCTACTCTTTGCTTAGTCAAAGCAATGAAACAAGATTCATAAACTTAAATTAAGAACCCTAGTCTCCACTTTCTGATTGCATGCTTGTTACAAACAAATTATGCCGAAAGGCCCAGGATAATTTGCAAAAGAGAAAGAAGAGGATTTGCTATATTTATCGCATTTGCAAATAACAACCAACAAAACTTGTTGTACCAACTTAACCAAATTGCAAATGCAGAATCTGACATTTGTATTTTTTGTTTTTTGCTTGATTTTAGTTGAACAAGTAGTCAGCAAGAAAAAGGAAGCAGATCAATAGATACGTAATGTACACTCAAGCAAAGCTATTGAGTGAAAATTAGGAGCCATAATTGCAAATGCAAAACTGCTGGGATAATTTTTTTGAAAAGAAGAAAAAAGTCACTGTTTAAACATGAAATATACAGAGTATTTAAATTGGTTTGTTTAAAGCCCAATAGCCATGAATGAAGATGAGAAATGGATTTACCTTCGCGAATTTCAGTGAGAAGCTTGAGATAGAAGGATATACAGTAGTTGAATTGTCGTGTGTAGATGCCATCAGGGTAATAGAGGAGGGCCCATTGATGGCCATACAAGGAGAATTTTGCACATTCTATTGAGTTGCCAATGCCAAGGCCCTTGGAGAGGGAGTAGGCTACAATTTTGACAGTGTGGGTCCCACTTGCAGCTTCCATTCGGCATATCGTGTCGGCACGTGACTGGTTATGGTTTGGTGGAGAGCATCCAGCCATAGGTACCTACCTGCTAACTGCTAAGATACACATACAATTGCTCGCCTAGTACTTATTTGAAGTGATTCTTGAACAAAGACCAGATTTGAAAGAAATTAAGAAAGAAAGAAAGAAAGTCGAAAGAACTTACGATCTAAAAGCTTTTCTTTGTAAACTGTCGAGTATCGATCGATCGACGATCTAAGAGAAGAGACGATTGGACGATTGGACGATTGGTGTTTGTCAGACTGTGAATTCTTGGTTTGGTGATGTATCAGTATCACAGTTATCAGTATCACCGGGGACTAGAGTAGAGCAAGAACAAAGTAAGAGGTTATTCTATTCTAGATGGATCTGCAATTCTGGATACTCGGTTCGCCTCTATCCTACAACATGGATGTTCTATAACTTATCTATGCGGCCTTGTGTGTTGTTTACTAACAATTATATAGATATACATATTTTTTATTTCAATAGTTGAGAAAATTTACAGCACATTAATTATTGGACTATGTCATTTTCTTACAAATATTTTCTTATTTCATTTTACCGAAATTTTTTTAGTTACCACAATAAACAATGAAATTAAATAATTACCACCCTCCCTATAACATTTTCAATCCTACCACACGCGGATCCAGTTCGCGCACCAAATTGGGCTAGTGCGCGGACTGGACTGGCGCACCTCTTGGTGTGCGCACTGAGCGGGCGCACCCATGGTGCGCGAACTGGGTAAACGCACCCATTTTTTACGCTAGGCTTTGATGACTACTTACTTCCGCCTAGCGCCCGCGTCTTGTATAGCAAAACTTATGAGCCCACCAGGCACGCTTCCTCGAGAAGACGACCTCAAAATCCCATAAGTTCAACTACCAAGGAAGGTTGAGAGGGACCTCCGCCAAGCAAGTTATGGAAAATGTCCGGTAAACACGGTCCTAAAAGCCATGCTAGGAGAATCCTTCTTCCATAACCGTGTTTTCCTTGCTAACTAGTGACAAGTCCAACACCATTTTAAACCAACACCCAAACTTTCCTCCTTTAAGGCCGTACGGCACTTCCCTTCTTTGCTCCCCTTGAATACGTTTGGGTTTACTGGATGAGTAGAATCTGCAGCCTTGTCAAGCGTTTTTACATAAACCCAACAAGTTGTCAGCTTCCCCAGTTGCTTTCAGTAAAAGTACGCACTACTACCTTCAAGGTCTAGACCGTATGTATACCATACAACCTATCCTAAAGAGTACTAGCGATAGGGCACATATCCCTCTTCCTCCAATGCTGCCTTCTCGTTCACTTGTTCGTTGCTCCCTCTAATAGTCCATGAGTTTTGTCTCGCTACGGGCGGATGAGCCAACTAGAAGAGTAAGATACCAACGAGTCCCGTCAAAACGTTCAAGTGTTTTCAGTCATCATTTACGATAAAAGTTGACCTCTTTTTTTATTAATTTGTGACGTGATCAGAGTCAAAATAATGATGAATTACGTAGGATTTTGATTTAAGTTTTGCATATTTTCTCACACTTTTGTTTAATTTATTAGAGAAAAAGTCTACTGTCATCATTCTTTATGTAAAACAGGTTTTGAGATTATTTTACACCAAATGGAGCAAGAATTGGGTCAATTGGATCAGCGATGCTCATTGACTAAGTCTCTGTTACGGTCCGTATTGCCTAATACGGACCAGGAGATGGTGTGATACGCATTAAAACCCTCAGCGACAAGGTCTCAATACGGACCGTATCACCTGATACGGACCGTAACCGAAGGTGCCTCTTGGGGAATAACTGTTGACAACTGTATCCAGATCTGTTTCTTAGCCTCCAATCAACCCCAGACGTCCCTCTACTCCTATATAAGGCCCCTAGGCAGAATAAGAAGTTATCTTTGTAATTAGGGTTAGATTTGATTAAAATGAGAAGAGAGGAGTGGTTGTAACTACACCGTTCCGTGGCTAAGTTCCTCTCTTAGGGGCTAGGCAGTAAACCTTGTTACTCTTGATGTTTTGATATATATATTTTCTGTTGATTATGATTTCTTGTTGTTTAATCGAAATACTTTTGTGATTTATTATCTCTTCATCTAACTTCGATGATCTAGTTTAATTCGTTAGTGTAGTGACAGTACTTTAATGGTAAGAGAAACTATGTTGCACGAATTAGCCTCGTTGAGAGCTATTAGGTTTATGTGAAGAAAACCTTAGCGGAGAAACCATAAATCAGAACAACAAAACGCGAATCAAGTTCCATCATTTGCGTAAGGTAAATTGCAGTGATCTGTGTAGTAACTTGTGTATTTAAGAGATTAGTCATTTGCGTAACATAACTCACAGTGTCCTATGTAGAATCTCGATGAAAGATCTGTCATTCTTGCATAAAATAACTCGCAGTGACCTATGTGGTGTTTTTTATAAAACAACAACAAGAAATCAGACCCGACATGAATATATTATCAAAGCGGATTGAGTAGCAATGGTGTGCCGAAACCGTAGGAATTCTCATCTCTATCTTTATTTTAATTACTTTTAATTGCTTCCTAATTTACATTAATCACAACAACAACTCTCAATTTTCAGATTTTGTCTAGCCTTTCGAAAGATTGTGATTCGATCGCTCAAGACTCTGAACCAATATTCCTGTGGATCGACCTCGAATATACTACTCGATAGGATTGTGCGCTTGCAGTCTGAACTGATAGCATTTCCGAATTTATTGATATTAAAAGAAACGTCGCTCTCTTTTGAGTGATCATGACTTAAATCTAACTTAATTTGTTATTTTGTTAGTTATTAGGTCTTCCGGACTGTCATTTAGTTCTTATATTGTAACAGACTTTTATTACGTATGTTTGACTTTTATGATATTATTTGGATATTATAGACTTATATTTTGATATTCTATTTTTATTCTACTTTTAACGTATCTTCTTCTCTTATTATCTATCGTATCATTCCAACAAAATACGCCGGACATACGAAAATATGTAGAATATAAAATGAAATGTTTAATATCAAAATATCATACTTATATTACAAACAAGTCTACTACAACACAATATAAAGTATACTGCAACATAATTAATATATCATACTACAATACAACATACAGTCTATTACAACACAAATAAAGTCTACTAGCATCCCTTTAAAAAAAAACACCTTATTGAGTACGGTTCCTAGCATCCATTCTCCTCCTCGCATTCTTTTCGAGGGCTGCTCTGTTGTCTGGTGACCCTTTTTCTTCCTTTCAGTATGTCCATCCACATTGGGATCTGGTTGTGTATTCTCCTACCCAACTTCACTAACCGATGCTCTTGAACTAAGATCGCTCCTTCGTACGCCGGTCACTCACTTTGATTGTCATACACGTGGAATTCACCACTCCATGTGTCGATGAGTGTTTGAATATTGTAGTAGTAATTGATGAAGACATTTGGATCGTACTTCCTATATTTTTCACACATTTGTAAGTTACATCATCCTCAATTATAGTAATGATTACGAAATTATTAGCAGATATTTGTACCTTAGACGACACACCGCCATCACATGAACACATGGTATTCCAGTGAGCCGAGGCTTTTGGCACGAGCATTCCACCTCATGGTTGTTCTTCACAATGACCTTGTACCTGCAGTCTTGACACGTGTACACCCATTTGTCTCTCTATATCAAATGAGATTTTCTCACTATGTGAGGTCACCATAAATTCTTCAACTTGTTGAATGCAATCACGCTCATTTTCTTAGTCTTCTCGATGTGCTTGTTCAACTTTGCGTGCACTCGATGTTCTTCTCGATGTGCTTCTTCTCGATAGCGACCATAGCAGACGTCAACTGAGCATGATCTAACCTGGTTGCCTCAGCGTGGCATGTGTGCTTTTCCTCATTCTTCAAAATGGTCCAAGAATTTCCAAAGCCTGTAGTATTCGCAACCAACCCCCACTTACACCAGGCGCTCTTGCATATACCTTATCCTGGTTGTGTCGCTGTGTGTCTGTTTGATCTCGATATTTTTCTTTATGTGCCAATGGTGAATTATATCTTTCATTTTATCCTTGTTGTCATACGTCATCCCTTCAAACAACATGTCTTTCTCCAATCTAATTTAAAAATTTAAAAATTTAAAAATAAAATATAAATATAAATTAACAAACGAACCTCTGAACCCGCAAAAAAGATGTCAGCCTCTTGAAACCCCGGTGTGTCATGAAATTCTCCGAACGAGTGTCTTTCTTCACGATCCGATATCGACCACTTTCGCATACCAACCACAGTACGACCAGACTCCTCACCACTATGATCTACTGTCCCCCACCGTCGTCACTAGCATCCCAATTTTCCTCTGCCTCCCGTTCTTCGGGATCCTCGTCTGTATTGTCAGCATAATAAAGTGGTTCTGGGGTTTCAGATTGGTCCCGGTCAGATTGAGCACGGCTAGAGCTGGATGATGGAACCCGAGACCGACCCCGACTAGGACCAGCCCCTATGGATGGGGATCGACTAGTACCTGCTAAAGTCAGGGCCTGAGTAGGACCCGTCACTGAATGCTCAATGACCTGACCCTGGGTCAACTGCATCAATAGTCTGGTGTTCTGTCTGGGGTTCTGTCTAGAGTTGGCAACCACATATAACTCTAGGAACTTGAAAGGTGTTGTCATATTCATGGTCATTTGAGTATACAACCCCCAACTGTTATCGTCTAGTACAGGGAGCTGTTGGAATCATGTTTGGTTGCCTTGGCCAATATTGATCCTTGCGGACATTACCAGTTCGTATTAATTTGGGTCAATACCAAGTTCCTGGTACACTTCCCTAGTTATACCGTTGAAATTTAAATCTGAGCCAATATTGAACATTTTCTGGGGTTGGGTACTGTAATAAGCACCATTTGGCCCTTGTAATACTTTACTACTAAAATAACATCAATTTCAATCATAGTTGGTTGAATTACGGAACAAACCTAACAATTAATAAATTTATAGTAAATTAAAAATACAATTAAATAATTATAAAAAAATAAAGGACTAAAGTGAAAAAAACTCACAAGTCTCCTTGGTGAATTGTGAACGAAAAAAGGTTAAAATTTTCGCTCAAATACAGCATAAGGGCTGTGCGCCTACCCAGTGCGCGCACCAAGGGGTGCGCCTGCCCAGTGCGCGCACCAAGAGGTGCAACAGCCCAGTCTGCGCACCAGCCCAATTTGGTGCGCGAACTAGGCCCGCGTGGGTGGTAGGATTGAAAATATCATGGAGAGGGTGGTAATCATTTAATTTCGATTTTTTACTGTGGTAACTAAAAAAATTTCGGTTCATTTTAACTTATTTTCCTGCATACTATGAGTATGGGTTTCCAAAGCCGTCACCAACAATCTTAATGCTTCGTTACTATATGAGTTGTCTAATTTTCTTATATTTATGTTTCCTTATTACATTCTATTCTCTAGTTTAGATTGGGGAAACTGAAATAAATATCCATACCGTTCATGTTAATCTTCTGAGTAGTAAATGCATGAAGCATTCAAACGAGTGCGCTACGAATACAATTACAAGGCCAAGTGGCCAACCAAGTAAGTCGTAACTGGTGCTTCCTGTTAATACACGTGGCGTTCTCTCATTCGCTTTCTGTAGGAATCAAACTCCACGCAACCTTCTCTTCACTCCAATAATATTCGTTAGTTAGATGAGCATTGGACGAAGAAGATGATCCCAGCTAAGCTAAGCCAAGCAGTGTATTTTCTTTTAAAAAAATTGCAACGCATCGCGAATATTATTTAATTATTATTCTAACACCAATGAAAGACGTCTATCTATGTCTATTTCTCCTTCAACTCAAACATTTCATTTCTTCCTATTTTCACCCACTTTAAATCAAATTAAATCAACCAATTAATTTAAAAAAAATGGCAACGGCCATGGCGCCCCGTCCCTCTAAACTGTGTTTTCTTCCACTACAACACGCTCGCTACCGGCCTCTACTTGTACCGTGTGCTGCTGCTGCTGCTACTACTACACTTCCTTACCTCAATCATCGGTTTAGGGTTTCGTGCTCCAGCGGTGAAAAATTGAAATCAGGTGAGGTCTTCGTCGACAGAGAGGCCACTGGGGTCCCAGTCCCAGTTATTGATAAAATTGACAAGGTTGAGGAAGAGGAGAAGACAGGTAAGTGGTGGTTGAAGGGGCTGCCGAAGCGATACAAGCTTATTGGTGCCACCTCTCTCGCCTTCGTCATATGCAACATGGACAAGGTAAACAAATAGAGCAAGAGAGAAAGCATTGTCCATACCAGTCGGTTAATCCATACAGATACAATTTCTGATGTGTGAAATTCCCCCAAATAAAAAAGTTTGTTTTCTTCATTGATGATTTTAGGTGAATTTGAGCATTGCAATAATTCCAATGTCACACCAATTCGGGTGGAATTCGACCACAGCAGGATTGGTGCAATCCTCGTTCTTCTGGGGCTATGCTCTCAGCCAATTACCCGGTGGTTGGCTTGCCAAATTATTCGGTGGAAGGTCGTCTGTTTTCTCCTTTTCAGTATATAGCTATGTTACCAGAGCCAAGTTTGAAGGGTTTCCTAAATTGATGGAATCACACCATTTTTTACTTTGTGTAATTGATTTTTTATCTTGTCTAGGGTTTGAACTTGCAAGTTGCAACCCCACCTTTCCCAAGTTATACCTTAAAAGTTTTTCTTGTTTGTACATTCTCTTCTTTTCTTCTTCCTTTTTTTACAGTACCCTACGCAGCTAACAGTTTCATTGAACATAAACTGTACAGTTTTATTATACATAACTTGATCATTCTCTCCTCCCAAATGCCTAAACTACCCTAATTGGTCATTATCCTAAGTGCACCAAGGTGTTTCATGAGCTTAATTTCAAAATCGTTGGATCGGGTTTAAAGAAAAAAAACAAAGTTCTAACAAGTTGATCTTCATATGCTTAAAAAACTGCACATTTTTGTTCAAATTTACAGAAAAGTGCTGGAAGTAGGCGTGGTAATATGGTCGTTGGCTACTGCTGTTGTGCCCGTGGTCGCAGGGTTTATGCCTGCACTTCTTTTGTCAAGAGTTCTGGTAATCCTTTCTTTCACCTATTGCTTGTGTGTTTCTGTGAGACCTACCAAACAACCAGAAGAAAGTTTCGGAGTCTTGCTTTCTTCTTTTTTGTCTGTTTGATATATTTATTTATGCATTTATTCATTCAGGTAGGTATCGGAGAAGGTGTTTCACCATCAGCTGCAACTGATCTGATTGCCAGGTCAGACCCTGAAGGACCTCCTTGAAACTTTTATTTTTCTTCATTTTTTGTTAGCTTGATCAAGCATATTTATCACGAATATTTCTGGGATTTGTTCATCTTTTTTTTTTTCACCATTCCATTTTATTTATTTATTTATATGTAGGTCTATTCCATTGGAAGAGCGATCCAGGGCTGTTGCAATAGTGTTTGGTGGACTCAGTATTGGAAGTGTTTTGGGGTACATTTTTAATTATTATTACTTTTAAATATTTAATTAATTTTACCTAATTTAATATCTTATTTGAATACCAGGAATTTGATATGAATTTTGTCCATATTGTTATGGTTGTAGACTATTGTTAGCTCCCTCAATTATTCAGAATTTCGGTTGGGAATCAGTCTTCTTTGCATTTGGGCTTGTAGGTATTATCTGGTAAGTAAAGGTTAACTTTATTTTCATATTAACTTTTCTCTGCACTCACAAAAAGGAAGTAAAATCTATTCACAAAAAAGGGGCGACAAGAAGGGAGGGTGACTCTTGTCATATGTTTTATCAAATTGAATATCTCATCCCCTGTGCGAATATAAATTTAGGTGCTTGATATTTGAGCTTGTAAAGGAAGGCCAATCAATGGTTAATATAGAAGAGCTATTTAGTAAGTCACAATCCTGATGGTGTTTTCTTGTAACATTGTAAAATCATGTTATCACATAAAATTTACTATTTTTCCTTTAATTTTTTAACTTTGTGAGCAGAAATCAATGGTGGGGTGTCCTTGAAAGAATCTTCAGATACATCTCTAAAAGAAATGGGCAATTCACTAAAGGTTATCTACATCTTAAATATATAGTTCAGTAAACCAAGTTGCTCTTAGATTAAATTTTAGTTTAATTAAAATTAAATAGGAGGTACCATGGAAGGCATTTTTCAAAAGCAAGGCAGTATGGGCTATGATATATGCTCACTTTTGTGGAAGCTGGGGCCACTACACATGTCTCGCTTGGTTGCCTACCTTTTTTAGGTACATTTTTTATTTTTATTTTTTGCTCTTCATTTTTATTATCTGTACCCAGCTTGCCAGCAAATAGAAGGCATATTACCAATTACCGACACTAATGGTGCTTCTGGAGACATGACTGTACATGTACACGCTTGAGTCATACCATACTTGGCCCGACAGGACAAGAGGCTGTTTACCATTTCTGGTTAAGCCTCTCAAAGTTTCTTTTAAATATTTGTCAGTTTAACTAAATATGTCTTAGTTACACTTGATGCAGTGAGGCATTGAACCTGAACCTAACTGAAGCTGCATGGGTTAGTTTCTTATAAAGATCATTTTATCTCATTTTTTTTTAGATCTTT
Organism: Carex parvula; assembly: GCA_025461045.1. Taxonomy (NCBI): domain Eukaryota; kingdom Viridiplantae; phylum Streptophyta; class Magnoliopsida; order Poales; family Cyperaceae; genus Carex; species Carex parvula. Next base: position 472,177 of record JAJGRW010000436.1, on the reverse strand, counting down.
GTATTCTATTGACATGAACTTCTTTCAAGAATAAATATTATTACTTTTTTTTAGTTGATATATATTTTTAATATTCATTATTTAGGTATCAATCTTACCTTCTTTAGGCTCAATTCTTGTTACCTCTATTGCTGCCCCTTTTGCTGACAATTTAATTTCAAGTGGGGTTGAAACCACCAAGGTACATTTTATTTCCAAACAGAACAGTTTTCTTTTTCACATTTTTCAGTTATTTTGTATATTTAAATCACATGTTTTAATTCAATTACATATTACTTAATACTCACTATCTTTTTATAAAATAGGTCAGAAAAATATGCCAAACAATTGCATTTGTGTCCCCAGCAACTTTCATGGCTCTCTCCTCACTCGACCTAGGGTTACCTCCATGGGAAATAGTAGCTTTCCTTACCAGTGGTTTGGCTTTATCTAGCTTTGCTTTGTCAGGTACCATCTATTTAGTGGTGCAACATAATTGTAAATGTCTTACTAAAATTTTGATAATATGCCACTTTTTTGTTGTACATATTTTACTTATTAGAAAATAAGTATCTGCTATTTTTCTACTAGGAAAAGTAGAGCCTGCTATTACGGTTTGGGGCTTGTTCTAAAACGAACGGACCAGATCGACCCACTTATGTCATTTAAGGGGGACTTTTTTGTGTGAACCTGATCTGTTCGTTTCAGATAGGACGGTGCAAAGCAGGAAAGCAGGGTCGTACATTCCTAGACAAGAATAGTAGTAGAAACAAAGTCTGTCAGTATTATCTGAAAAAAATCCCCAAATCTTGCAAAGTTGGCTATGACTTCTCTTTATTTGCGTCAAATGCAACAGCTCGAGTGCTTGTGAATATATAATACTTGGTGTACAATGTATCAAAGAAATATCCAATATTATCTGATAATTGGTTGCCTTTTTTTCTTGATACAAAGTAAATGTTACTTGTTTTTACTTTCAGGACTGTATTGCACGCATCAAGATATATCGCGTGAATATGCAAGCATTCTTCTGGTATTTTCTCTGAAATTTATAAAACTTGGACAAATTGCATGTTTACCCTTCTTGACCATTGAATCTTTAAACTTTTTTTTTTTCTTTTAACAGGGTATTACAAATACAGTAGGGGCCGTTCCTGGTATACTTGGTGTTGCGTTGACAGGCTATGTTCTTGACTCAACACACTCATGGAGTGTATGTGCCCCCTACCACCTACCCTCTGTCTCTCTAAAACATAGTTTATACCCTTTCCATATGTAGAAATGCCCCAATAAAAGTTTTATTGGGGCATTTTGCTCCTATAGGAGAGGATATGCAGGGAGGGTTAATTTAGTCATTTTCTGAGGGAATTGAATCACAAGTATTTCCTAAGCACAATCTTGATGAAGATCTAACCAGTATGTTTTCCCCTTGTGCAGCTGTCATTGTTTGCACCGTCTATCTTCTTTTATTTGACTGGGACTGTTGTATGGCTCTTATTTGCAAGCAGCAAACCTCAAACTTTTACTGATTGATTATGCCAATGGCATCAATTTTTTTGGTATACTGTATATATAGAAAATCAGGTTTTTTTTTTTTTTTTGTTTCTCATTTCTGCAGCTTTTTTTGCCCGGATTAGCTTGTAAAAATCTGTGGCACCGTTAATTTATAGTTTGTACTTTGTAGCAAGGTTACAGTAGAGTTACTCGGGAGAACATTAGCACAAATTCTAGTCATTACTACTGGGACAGATTTATATCTTGTAATTTATGCTTATAATAGTGTTTCTAATATGTGTACATTTATTCTGTTTAAAGCAATTTCGCTAAAACTGATTCCTTGTTAGTTCATCCCATAACTAACACACAATAAAGGGATAGATTAGTAATTACATGGCATAGTTTGATAATTCATATTTTGGAAGCAACAGGCCCAACCACCAGAAGATCCAGAACATATGAAATAAGAAGAGCAAAAGAAGAACAAAACACAAGAAGAAAAAAGTAACCTCAAAAACAATTAAATAAAGTACAATTAAGCTCCAGAACATATTTCAACAGCATGCAACAAAAAAGAAGAAGAAAAAAGGAACCTCAAAAACAATTAAATACAGTACAATTAAGCAAGCTCCAGAACATATTCAACAGCATGCAAGGAAATAAAAAGAAAAAAGAAGTACGGAGTTGATATCCATACAAATTGCAATTATCCTCTACCCTACAACATCAAGAAAAATAACTGATAGCATACAACCACCGAAACAAGCCTGTCCAAAAAGAAACCCTAACCAACACACAACCAACCCTATATAATCAAATCCCTACTCAGTCTACAACACCTCTTTTTTACTTCTTCTTTTTCTTAGGAGGTTGGTCTTCCTCTTCTTCTTCCTCTTCCTCGTCATCTTCCTCATCATCATCATCATCCTCCCCATCATCATCGTCATCATCATCATCATCACCCTCATCGTCCTCTCCATTTCCCTCTCCATTGGCCTCTGGGTCTTCGTCAGAATCATCATCGTCATTCCCCTCCTCTGCATCTTCATCGTCATCATCGTCGTCATTGCCACCTTCGTTGTCCTCGTCTTCATCTTCCTCGTCATCGTCACCATCCTCGTCATCATCCTTGTTTTCTACAACCATCTCTGACTTGGTTTCCTTCAGCTGCCTGTCAGAAACATCAAATCCTTAAATCCACCAAAAATAATTTTGTTTACATGGGTTTCCAGCAAAATTTGAGATGAAGTTATTTTTACGAGCAGATGTATAGATTGGATTGCAACTGGAAGCGGGCTTGGAGGGGTTCTGATCAATATAGACGAAGCAATGGCTTGACACCAGTCAGGGGTTCCACAAAACAAGGGGCAATGTAACCGGTTCAAACTTTTAAGTTTAAACAGTTGGCTATTGCTAAAGTATACCACGAAGAATCAATACTGTTACCAAATAGGCAACTACAGAAGTTAATATTCTGAGAGAGCAAGAGACCTCTTTTGTTCCAGATAGCATAAAGAATTTGAATTGTACCTATGGATTGATTCTGGCTCTTCCAAGGATATACCTAGATTGACTTGCAGTGATGCTATCTGTGAATTAAATGTACACAAAAAATCATTTTCAAACCAAGAATAAGCAAATCAAAGTACACAATTTAAAACTCCTACGTACTCTAGTGAAGAAAACCAAAAACCGGATCTTCGGCACCCTTTTCCCCTAAAACCCCAACAACTATACACACACAAAATAAAACCCCCTGGTACCTTGTATTATTTAGGCTTAATAAAGGCTTGGGTACGATTTAACATAGTAAAAGTTGTAAACTCTAGAATCCCGATTTCTTCTCAAATTTCAATATTTCTCTGTTTCTTCCCAACCCTAACAATGCATATAAGGGAAAACTTTTGAAACAAATGCAGAATTAAAGAGAAAAAAATACTGGTATACTGTAATATCCAAGTAAGAAAAAATTACCAGGAATAGCGTCAATAGCAGAGAGCTCTGGGCGGCCAAGGCCATGAGGTTGGTCAAAACCCTAACCCTAGTTTCCGGTTGCATCTCGCTTCGGCACTGTACTTCCATCTTTCTCTCTCTCGACAACTAAATTACAAAAATTGAAGCAATTATACACAAAAGACCCCAAAAAAGCCAAAATTTGACAGAAAAGCTGGGTGGAATCCCGTACCTAAAGAGTGATCCACCGCCCTAGAAAGAAAGAGATAGAGAGGTGTGTACGCGCAGCGCGTTGGAGAGACACGGATTGATTGATTGATTGATTGATTGGCTTTTAATAGAGGTGTGCGCAGTCTAGGGTTTTGGTTTTTTTGAAGGGTTTTATTATTTCTAGGGTTTTGTTGCGTTGGTGGCTCTCTAATCTCTATCTCTTCTACTGACAAGTGGCTCCCTCCCCTCCCCTCCCATATAGTTGAGTTGAGTTGAGTTGAGTTGAGGATCTAGGTCGAATCACATCAACATTTGACAGTCACTTGTACTCGGTACTCCTATTCGGATGCGGACCTGCTCTCTGCTTGTTTTATTTTGTCCCATCTCATCTATTTTGAGTTTACCCCTGGATCGTCCGATCAGAATCCAGATTTAAATCGAATGGTCCAGATCTAAACTCAAAATTGGAGTTAACTCAGTCAGAGGATATCATACCAATTGATCCGATTAAACGGACGGATCATATATATAATATTAATATATACACCATTGATCTGATCTTCTGTTGGGACTGTTCGTTTCAAACTGGACGGATCAGATCAGATCAGATCTTCATATATAAGTAGAATTTTTAACAGAAAAGCGAATCAAGTATCCTCTCCAGTACTGCAAAAAGAACTGTCCAGATCCAGTATTATTGGGCTTTGAGATTCGTGCCAAGTTAAAAAGAACTGTCCGGAGAGGATCCAGTAATTGCAAAAGGTACCGGGGAGGATCTGAATTGAGAAGATTCCAAGTCAGCGAAGAGTCATTTTAATTAATTAATAATGTATGTATGTAAACAGTGAAAATCATAGAACGCAAACGAAAATATTATAATGATGAGGGGCCAGGGGGGAACTATAAAGTAAACTATTCATGTGAGCCATCATCATTTGCTAAATTAGCAATTGCATTGCATCCTTAGTCCTTACAATTGATGTTCCAATTATTCACGATAATACTCGTAAAATTTTACATTTGGAATGCACATGTTCTTCATCCTAATTACAAATCAAATCAATTGCAATTTTATAATTTAGAAAAGTGATTGGGTCAAAAAGCCTAAGCAAACTCTGCACAAATTCAATTTGTATAATAATTTCATTTATTTTTCTGTTCAACGGGCGGGAACAAAGAAAGTACTGGCATTCCTTGAGATGGGAACCAATCTTATTTTAAGCTTCCAAATGTAATACTACTAATCTTACGACAAGAAACTCTAAATGTCATTAATTAATCCAACAATACAAAATACAATTAATTCACTTCCACACAGCCACCATCAACTCAATAATAAATTGACATAAATAAAGATACTAAAACAAGGCCACCAAATTATCAAACCCCTAACCAAACATAGATCCAATTATCCAACCACTATAAAAAAACCTAATTGTCTGTCTACGGTCTACCTAAAATGATGCCCCACATCATTTCTTCTTTTTTGATGGAGGTTGGTCCTCCTCATCCTTGTCATCGTCATCCTCGTCATCATCGTCATCACCATCATCGTCGTCATCATCGTCGTCATCATCATCATCATCGTCCTCGTCATCCCCTCCATTGGCTTCTGGGTCATCATCAGAGTCGTCATCATCATCATCCTCGCCATCTTCGTCGTCATCCTCATCATCATTGCCACCTTCATCGTTGTCGTCATCATCATCGTCATCATCATCTTCACCGTCATCGTCATCATCACCATCCTTATTTTCTTCAACCGTCTCGGACTTGGTCTTGTTGAGCTTCCTGTTTAGGGTTAAAAAAAAAAAAAAGATTCTTTAACCTTGTGCAAGTTTGATAAGTAAAATCAAAGAAGAGCATTTTCCAGTCATTCCACAAAGATCTCTGACTAATTGTTCTGACAAAATAAAAGGGGCTAAATTGTTGGTAGATACTTTGCTTGACTGTTGGAATCATGGGTTATTTGGTGTTGCAAATGACAAGTGAGCAAGGTGAGAAAGAAAGAAAATTAGGAATGTGCGTACCTATGAATAGGTTCTGACTCTTCAAAAGATATGATACTGGCATCTACTTGCAGTGATGCTACCTGCAAATATCTATCTTTATGAGAAAGAGAAATCACATTTGGAAAAAATATATATACAAAATTTAACAAGCACCCCCTGATTTGACAACTGCGAGCTAAACAAATTCAACAAGAGATGAAAATTAAGGTACCATAAGAAACATGAAGAGGAGGAGAGATGCTTGAGCAGCGAAGAGGCTCTCCGCCATGAGGTTGGTCAAAACCCTAACCCTAGATTCCGTCACCATCTCACTTCGCCGCACTACTTCCATTACTCGCCAAAACTACAGAAGAGAGAGAGAGAGAGAGAGAGTTCAAGGAATTATACAAAAGGGACCCCCGAAACAATTAAAATTGCAGAATCGTATATTAGACTAAAAGGGAAGGACTACAGAGAGGATCCGAGAGACGAGAGCAATGGATTGGGATTTGGGATTGGGCCGATCGGGGCTTTTAATAGGGGCATTCTAGGGTTTTTCATCACGGGATTTTAGGGTTTTACTGTGGCAACTGGCAACGACCTTCAAAACATTTCATCAATATCATTAGATAAAGGGAAAGATAATTGTCTCCAATAAAATCTCCCAAAAATCTTCCCTTTTTTTTCAGATTTAAAAACATAGTAAATTTTAGCGAAATGATGTGAAACAATCCAAGTGCGTCAAACCAAACTACAGAGCGCGCTTCAGTTGGTGGTGATTATGCTCTTTATATTTGAATGATATTCTGTGAATGCATGTATTTTTCTTTATCTTATCCGATGATATTAACCCCGTAAGATCCGACATTTTTATTAATATCCAAGATTTAATAGAAATTAATAAATATATCCAGATCCGCTGGGAAGTTATAAAAATATCCATAGCGGCTATGAAAATGACCGGTACTCAAACTTTCTTTTTTAACACGGTACCGGCCATTTAATGGCCAGTACCCAATATATATATATATTTAGAATAGGCATAGCATAGCGGGCTAGAAGAAAAAGTCGTAGGAAACTCGAATTGAAGTTTGCACTCGGTTTGGCTAAGATCAAACAAATGCATTTGGTTGGATGCATGTGTTACATCAGTTGCATGTATAGGTGCATCATCGATATTTTTGCAATGAAACATCGATGTTTTATTAGCCGGGTAGTGTTAAAAAAACATCGATGCGTCGCTGATATTTTTGTAATGAAACATCGATGTTTTATTAGGCTTAGCATTGGCAATTAAGCAGGTTAGTGCTAAAAAAACATCGGTGAGTCGCTGATGTTTTTGCAATGAAACATCGATGCACTTCTGCCGTCGTTAGATCGTGCATAAAGCATTGGTGCGTCATTGGTTTTTTTGCACGAAAGCATCATTTTTTTAAACTTTAAACGGCCATAACTTTGGCTAGGAAACTCGGATTTGCGCGTATGACCCCAATTGGGAAAGCTTAGGACGAGATGGGGCCAATGGCGTTCTTGAGGTCACCTCCAAAGGGCCGACAGAATCAAAATTGCAAAAAAATATCGTTTAGTGCATCAAAAATTGAGTTAAAGTTTTTTATCATCGGTAGACACACAACGACCCGTATGCGGCTAGTGACAGTGTCGTATGCAACATAGTGAAATTGTTAAAAGTTAGTATCTAAAAAAAATATAGTTTAGTGTTCGCATGTGGCTAGTGAATTTAATTTGACAATAACCAGCATCCTAAAATTGAGTATATTTTATTTTGTAATTATCGTAATTTTACGTATTTCAGTATAATTTAACGTAATTTAGTGTAATTTAGCGTAAGTTAACATAATTTCAAGTAATTTCAATTAATTTAGCGTATTTTAGTTTAAATATGCTAATTATATATTAAAAGAAGTAATCTAATAAATATTTAAAAAAAAATTCAAATTTTTAATGTTAGATTTCAGAATTTTGCTCTCATAATCTCTAAAAAAACAAAAAAATTGAGTCTCCAAGCAGATTTTAATATAGATTGAACATCTAACGGTTTGGATCAACTGTTTGGACTTTTGAAAATCCGAAAACAACTTGATTGCACGAGGACCTATAATATATCGTACAACACTTAAATGAAATCATTAACAATATTGTCCTACGTTTTGACTTGACCACTATAATAAATGTTTTTATAAGCTTTAATTTTTTTTATTTGAATATAATTAACGAATTTGGATTTCTTTTCCTGTAGTATATATAATTATTATACATTATGAAATTGTACTATTCAATATGTAAGATTAAATGTGACTAACAATACGCGAAAATAATTTTAATTGACCAGTTCGTTTCCCCTCATAAATCGTTAGAATAATAGTTTTGTCTCAATAGGCAATAAACAGCAAACAGCATCGGACTGTGCGCCGCATAATTAATTATTTATAAATATAGGTACTGGGTATCCTTTGACAAAAATCACAAAACCTCCTTTTCTTACTTGATATTTCAAATTCAAGAATCACCTCATGTAAAAATGTGGCAAATTAGTTTACTCCAAAATCTTGTTGAGATGGGCTTTGATGCTCAAATTGGATAACAAAATTTTGACTTAAACCAATATTGTAGATTATACATTTATAATTAAAACTATTATTAAAAAATAAAGATATAGAGGGGAATGAAGTGACACCATCATGCATTAAATCATGTGAACAATCTTATTTAGCATGTTAGCATGTGAAGAGTATGAAAATGTATGAAGGGATCAAATTTGAGAGGGAAGAGACAAAAATATTTAAAATGGAGGAAAATTTTGAAATATGAAAATATTACTACTATTTTAAATTACTAGTATAATTCTTTATCCTTTTACAAATCATTAAAAAACAAACAACAAATACAACAATTCGCTGGAGATAAATCGTGAAGTTTTCTTGGTAAGAAAAACATCAATAATTATAACAATTGCATAAAATATTAAGAATCAAATTTAATATCAAATCATTAATACCCAACACCTGACTTAGAATTAAAAACCACCGTAGAATATTGAAAAATAAAATTTTCAGTGCTGGATCGAGGTAATTCTAGCCAAATGAATTAAATTCAAGTGATAAACCAATATCCACAAAATGAGAAAAAAAATGAAGTTAAATAATAATTAATGAGGGATGCTTCTATGGGCTACTGCTACAGTCGTTACTGTTCATTTAATGTCGATCGAACGGTTAATAGTTTGTCGCTCTTTTTTTTTTCCGGAAAGGTCAAAATGGTAACAGCCCACTCCACTGGAGGCGTGAAGTACCCCCAACTCGCGATCTATGGACTAATCCAGCACTCCGTCCCTCTCCCTCTCGCGATCCAGGCATCCAGCACTCCCTCTCCCTCTCCCTCTCGCTAGCCCACTCCCTCTGGCGACCCAGCACCCCCTCTCCCTCTCCCTCTCGCGATCCAGCCTTCGACGCACCCCTCCCGCTTTCTCACTCTCCACCGACCGTCGCCTCCCCCTCACTCTCCACCGCTCCTCGCCTCTCTCGCCTCTCTACTAGCACGGTGGCATTCTCTTGTGAAAGATCTGGTATGGATAATAACAAAAGGATGCAGATAATTAATATAATTATAACAGCAATTTTTTCTAGATGAATTATAGCAGAAAATTAATAGAATATTAGGTTATGCCTACTATCAAGCCCAAAAACAGACTTATTTCGCAACTATATTTTGCAACTAAGTATGCCTGGAATTGTGCATTTATAAAGCTCCTCTTAGTTAACTGATCTTTAGTTTTTCATAGCCTCCTCCTTCAATTCAACTTTCCATAACTATTGTTAATATACATTGAGCAATTATATCTTGGTTAAGTGATTAAGATCCACCAATATAGCCTCAGTTTTTCAAATAGGCAATATACAAGCCAAGCATATACCAATAAGGACTAAAAAAGGATTGATCGAACTAGAATCATTGATATTATTGACCTTGCCTGACTGAGATGGTGCTAAAAAATTAATATTTTAATCCTTAGTTGGGGAAGAAAGACTTTTGATGTTTTTGTATTTGTATTGTAAAATTTGGTTTATAGGCTGTTGGAGGTAATTAACCCTGCTTCACTATGACCAGGTCAATGGTTAGACTTATATAGCAGTACTGGTTATGTTGGAATAGAAGCTATCAGCAGTGGCTATTCTAAAGTTTGTTTAGTTTTGCATTGCATTTTTTGTTTTCATTAGGCTTTGTTACTTCATACACCCCTCCGATGGATTCATGTGATGAAAGGTATATATATAACCAGCTACTGGTAATTTTACACCTAATTTTAGCTTGAGTTCAAACTGAAGAAGATTTCAAACTAAGAACAATACATTTTCTGCAAATGACATATATAAGTAGAATTCTTAGTTTGTAATAATATGCCAGTAGGATTACTTTTTGTAATATGCATCAAGAAAAAAAGAGATTACCTTTTTTTGTAGGATTCTTAGTTTTGCTTTTGATTTTGCTTTGAAGGGATTAATTGACTACATACAACAAGCTTTCAAGAGGAAGGAAGATGACAATGGGCCCGGGCTGACGCGGAGAGATGTCATAAAATACATACAGTTTGAAAAGCTTCGATTTCGCGGTGTTAATTTGCCTCGGTAGCCTACTGCTGAAGCAGATCTCATGGTTAGTTTTCGATTGAATTTTATTTAGAACTGGAGCAAAAAAAATCATCCTATGATAAATCCCACCAGGGGCATCTAATGGAATGGATGTTGGGATAAATGGGGCTCTTATTACAAAAAAAAAAAAAAAAAGTTGTATAAACCTCTATAAACAGCACCGTGAACAGGTCCATGTAAACAGTTCTGTCAACCCAAAATTAGATAACTTTATGTACTACAAAAGACAGAAAGAACCTTTTATGTTATATTTATGTTTGGAGTCCGAATCTGCTGCGATTCCGAGGTGGATCGCAGGATCCTAAAATTCCAAAATCAATGGTTCAAACTTTTTTGTGCACGATTGTCTTTGTGTACGAGTGTAAACATAATTAGCCATGAAGGTATAATTAGCCTAAAATATTGCTGGATGACATATTTACCCTAAAATATTGCTGGCTTAAGAAGATTGTTCAGCTTGATACAATGAATATAATGTGGCTCAGTATAAAATAACCAAGCGAAGACAAAACGAGCTACATTTTAGTCTCCACCATGTCGTTGTCAATTGTTTGAAACACAACATACCAGTATACACTGTTCACGACAACTTTCTGACGAATGCAGTGCATGCTAAAAACCATCTTTTTCTCTCAATTATTTTTTTTATCTCCTGCTGATTTATGATAACATAATTGCATATAGTGATGATCATCATGAACTATTGAATAGAAATGCAAATATAGGAAGGAATCTTCTTTGGCTTAGATCCTGCTGTTTTTCCAATTCGGGTGTGACTATGAATTCCGGGGAAGCTATTGATATGAAACTTTTTAAGACTCCAAGTCTCTAAATAGCTTTGCAGTTGTTGCTGTTTATGTTAAAAAAAACATATAAACAATTAGACTATTCTAATAAGCTTTGCAGTTGTAGCATTTGCATGTTTTAAGTTTCTTATGGAATTTTTTTTTTTTTTTTTATAGAATCTGAAGAATACCTGGCTAAGGTTATAACTTGGAACCGCTCGGTTTCGTCACAATCTTCATCTTCTAGAAACCCTTTGATTTCGCAGTCTAAAGACGAAACAGCTGAAAGTGGCAGTGATTTCATCGAGGAGTTTTCTATGATATTAGGAAGCCATACGTCGACTCTAGACCGACTCTATGCTTGGGAGAGAAAGCTTTATGACGAGTTGAAGGTCAGTTCTCTGTTGTATTTATATTTTCATTTGGCTTTTTGAAGAAGACAAGTTTCCTGCAAGTATGCAATACTAAAGAAACTACAACTTTTTTTTTTATTGAACTGTAACTATCTTTTGCTTTTTAAATGAGCTGAGATTTCACTTTGGTCAAATTGGCATCTTACATAACTATAAGGAGAGGAATTCAATTTGGGGAGGAAAACACGTCCCCAACGTTATGTTAAAAGGGCTAAAATGAGGCAGGACCTGGGTATTAGTTAACTAAGGGCAAAGTAGTCATCTTATCTTAGCTGCAGTGTATTTTTGCAGAAAATGACAAATGGTGTGTTTCAGGAAAATATAAAAATATAAAAATCACTTGCATTTTCATATTGGGGCGTGCTATTCTAAGGGCATGAATTGAACTTTCCAGGGCTGAGAGAATTTTTTTGTCTTAAATTCTGATTTTGCCCTTATTCTCTCTTTCTAACATAATTAAGAAGGGGAGCTAATAAAGGAGGAGAAAATGGAAATAAATCAGTCGCTCAACCTCCAGCAGCCAAGTCGCAAAAATAGAAATGTTCAATTCCAAATATGTACTATATATGCTTTTCTTTTTTATTCATGCAATAAATTGCTAAAATTCTGCTAGGGGAACTGATTGTTGAATTAATGGAATTCTATTAAGGCAAATATTCCTTTAATTTTGAATTCTCTTGGTCCAATATCCACACTAGCACATCTTGATTGTGAAAATTTTAACTAGGTGCTTCTACTATGATCTAAATTAAGAATCTATACCTTTACCCTCTATTGAATCTAAACCGGAATTGTTTTTTTTTTTATCAAAAATAAGGGTCTAGTCCCTTATATGATTGTATTAAAATGAGTTACAAAAGAGTTTGTAACTGGTTGTTTACAAAAGTGATTTGGCTCAATACATTTGAGCCTAAAGAAATAAAACCCAAGTAATAAAAAAACAAATTTTTTTAAAAAAGAAAGACATAGTGCGAAGGAGGCAGCCAGTTAAGATACTGGTAAAAAGAAGAAAACAAACTTTTTTGGTAAAAGTAAAAAATCAGAACCAGAAACTTATGAACTAATGCGGTTTAAGTTTGTGTAATCTCTCATTGTTCTGACTTCTTCTTGTAGTTGGCTGAGGTTCTTCGTTTTGTCTCGAAAGATCCTTGAGTATCTTTCTCTCCATATATATGAGTTGTATAGCAGTCATTGAGTACAGTGTGAGCGAAAAAGGACATTCATTGGATAAGTGATGCACTGTCTCGCTTTCATTTCTGGACATAACACACATACTGACCATGACCCATCCCTCTTGGTTAGATTATCGATAGTTAAAATCTTATTGTTGCACATTAACCATAAAAAAACTATGATCCTCGGTAGGGCTTTAATCTTCCATATTCTAACAACTTTGGAATCTATTTGAGGTGTATCTTTTATGGCTTTGTTTGCACTATGGACCATGAATTGTTTCGATTCGGTCTATTTCCAAATGTGCCATGAGCTGACAAAGCTAAGTACACAAATAAGCTACCAAGCATCTAAGTCGAGGGACGAATATGTGAAAACAAGAGAGTTGTTAAAAGAAGAGCAATGTCGGCTTAATGAAGTTGAGAAAGGAAAGAAGAAGCCTAAGGTGGAAAAGGATGACGTCTCAAGTGAAAGGAAATCACCTCAAAAGATTGAGAACCCAAAACCTGTTGTGACGAAAGGCGCACCAAAAAAGAATAAGTACGAGCGGTTGAAGTCTTCACTTGAAGGAAGGAGGAAGAACAAATGTGGGCATTGCGGTATGAAGGGCCATAATCGACAAAGATGTCAACTTCTCCAAGCGGTACGTGAAGAACGACTCTCTGTTTTTTTTATGACAGTTTCAACCTTGATAATGGGTTATTTGGTTTAGTGTTGCCTACCATGATTCAGTAGCATCACTGTAACAGTGAGTTACACAAATAAGTAAGGTTCTTCATAAAAAAAAAACTGAAATTCCAAGATGGGGTTGTCTTGCATTTTTTGTATTTTGTTCTTTTTACAGGGACTTTTCTGTCTTGTTTTTTGCTTTTGTAACTTTATGTTGTTTATGGGCAGTCTTGCATAATCACACTAGGAAGACAGCCCCTGGTGTGAAAATTATAGATAAGACAGCCAGCAATAGTTCTGCTTGTATCAAATTTACTGTCTTGCATAATCACACTAGTAATTTTCTGGTATTGTGTCTTGCATCAAGTTTGGGTCTTGCATAATTTTACTGTTGCATTTTATGTTAAGAGGCTGTCTTGCATTTTATTTTCGGGTAATATACTGTCCTGCATCAAATTATAGGGGCTGTCTTGCATAATCACACTAGTAGGTTTCTGGTACTGTGTCTTGCATCAAATTTGGGTCTTGCATAATTTTACTCTCACAACTATGGAGATTAGGGGCTGTCTTGCTTTTGTAACATCTTATATGTGCATAAGGTGCATAATTTTCTAGTGCTGCTTTTGTAACATCTTATATGTTTAGGGGCTGTCTTGCTTTTGTTAATTCATTCTTTTTTTCCTTTCTTGCCAGCAAATTATAATTGAAAGAAATTAAATTTAAATATTTTTTTTTGCATGCAGGTGCAAGGCCAAAACTACATGGATACGAAGTAACATGAAGGCAATCTTTAGAAAACTGTGAAATGTTGAAACTAGGGTAATTGTATCTTGGATGCTTTTGATCTGGTTTATGGGGTTTGTTTTATTTTTGGATGGAGAGAGCAGGGACTAATGGGTTTGGGGTAGTAAGAGTTTAATTTTGATGTTATTATGTTTTGAAGTGAATCTGAACTAAATTTGAAGTGCCATGTTATTACTAGCTGGCTGCTTTATTGATTGTGTTAGAATTTATAAATGCTTTCGGTGATGAATTATGTTTAGATTTGCAGGTCAGAATTTTCTCGTTCCGATAAATTCAGTTTTGTTTTATATTTTTAATCTTGAAATACGACATTTAATTCTGATTTTCCAGTGTGCTTATTGTGAAATTTGGTAGAGTTCTGATTTTCCATTGAAACTGTTAAAGTGACATACTTTATTTTTGATATTAAAAGGTATTGCAAAGGCAACTCGAAATTGGATTGCTGCTTCAATTTGGTAATACATGATATTACTGCTGCTCGAAATGGTATTGCTACTTGAATTGCTACTTGAATTTGGTATTAAATCGTATTGCTGCTTGAATTGGCGTTAGTGAGTATTAAATGGTATTGGTGCTTGAATTGTATTATATGGAATTGCTGCTTGAATTGTCATTGCTACTCGAAATGGTATTGCAAAGACAACTGTGCCAGCAAATTTTATTGAACCAAGGCAACTGTGAATCAAAACAAGCTTGAATTGCTCACATAGGTCCTAAGTGCTAATTAAACAACAACATGCCTTCACAAAAGCATTAAGTCTAGGGAGTTAAAATTACACATTCATATCGACAAAGTCACACTACATGAAAATTAACATCATGGCGTAGCCAATGTCATTACAATTACATGCCATCCAAGTAACTTACATGCTACTTAAAGAACAACAAAATTAGAAGAGTAAAGCTATGGTGTTATGCATAGCAAGGATGGGGTCCGTGCTACGGCCAAAAATTTGACTTTTTAAAATCCTAATGGTCGATCCAACCGTTCAATGTGATAACCATATGAATATGTACTTGCAAACTAAATTTTATATTTTTTTGAATTTTTTTACTATTTTTTTAGATAGGTAGAATTTTGATGGTCCAGAATTTTCATAAACACTGATTTTTCTACCTATCTAAAAAAATAGTAAAAAAATTCAAAAAAATATAAAATTTAGTTTGCAAGTACATATTCATATGATTATCACATTGAACGGTTGGATCGACCATTAGAATTTTAAAAAGTCAAATTTTTGGCCGTAGCACGGACCCCATCCATGCTATGCATAGCACCATAGGCTCACTCAAATTAGAAAACCAATTAAAAATGCAATTACTAGTTTCCTATACATCGCATTCATTTTTTCCTCAAACCGGCAAAGCATGAATTGGGTTTGCATCTGGTGAAAAATAGCATCGTCGCACCACCCCACAAATCCATGATTAGTAGTGGTACAATTATAGTATCTTCGGCCGTTGTTGTTTGCGGTGTGTGCCGTTGTCACAATAGTTACTCGTAGACATCTCCGGCAAATAGGGTTTGACATCCTTTGCAAAAAGTAGCACATCAACATTAGCAAAAATTTAGTCACTAGTAATTCTTATCATTTTCACTCAAATCTTATGCACAAATGCCCTCTGTCTTGTCAATAGTCATTAAGAATAATTAAAGAAAATTGTAGGGGTTTCCCTGCATAATTTCAGACTGACAAGACAGCATAAAATCATTTGTTTCAACAGATTAGTGAACAATCATTTGTTTCCCTGCTACTTCATTTTTCATTTTTTGGATTTTTATGCTATTTATTAAGCATTTATTATGCATTTTTTAATCATGCATTCACATAAAAAGAACAAAAAATTGAGCAGTAGACAGTTGCTCACTCAAAGTCAAATAACTTAAATGCCTTAAAGGTGGGAAAAAAATTCTGGTATATCTAGAAGAGTCCTAGGAGCATCACTGTATACTTGAACTATAGTATCGTATGGAGAAAACTGAAAATAGAGGCAAAGCAATGGAGGACTGGTAGCTGTAGCACAATGTGAGTTAGGAATATGCTTTCTATAGCTAGACTGGTAACTACAGTATCTGAGCTATACTGGTAGCTGTAGCTCTAATAGAGGACTGGTACCATTCGAATTTGTCTAATAGCTAGAGGACTGGTACCAAATATTTAAATAGAGGACTGGTACCAGAAATTGATATTTGGTAGCTGTATGTACACAAATTACTAATTTATCTAATAGACTCTAGCTGTAGCTACACAAACATCACTTTCTGGTACATACACAAATATCAATTTATCTAATATATTCTTTCTATAGATAAATAACAGTTTCATATTACCATTGTAATCCAAATATATTAGATAAATAACAGTTTCTGGTACATACACAAAGGTTGAAAAATGACCTGAGTGCCCTTGCCTTCTTTTTCTCTTCTTCTGATTCGTCACCTTTCAATCCTGGTGAAACACAACTAGAAAATCAGTCCAAAAGTAGCATAAAAATTCTTGCATTAGCTGTCCAACAGTACCAGAAAAATCAGTACCAGGTGAGATCTGAAAGCTAGAAAAATCAGTACCAGATGAGAAAAATGAGAAATCAGTACCAGAAAAATGAGAAAAACAGTACCAGAAAATGATCAGTACCAGATGAGAAAAATGAGAAATTGAAATCTTACAGCTAGAAATTCTCTGAAATTCAGCGTCTCTGAAATCTTCAGCGTCTAAAGGAGAAAACTACTGAATAGAAAGAAATTGAAAGGTGAATAGAAAAAATCGGACAGAGAGCTACTGAATAGAAAGGTGAATAGAAATTTGAAGGAGAGCTACTGAATAGAAATTGAAAGGAGAAAGCTACTGAATAGGAATTGAAAGGTGAAAACTACTGAATAGAAAGAGAACGAATCCACCTAGGTGAATAGATAGAGAGCTACGAATCTGTCTCAATGCCCAGCGGGATTGGTAAAAAAATCGGACAAGAAGGCGGGACAACAAAATAAGTAGGCGGGGATTGGTAAATAAGTGAAGAGTTATGCAGATTTGTATTCGAATGGAAAATCGGACAAGAAGGCGGGATCGGTAAAAAAATACAGCCACGTCAGCGATCCGTGTGATCGTATTCCATTGGCTCCCAGCAGGGTCTAATTAATTTCTGCGCAGTGGGGTCCGCGGGTCAGAGACGAAATGTCTGAATTTCTTATAAGGCAGAGTGTTTAACCCTAAATATATATGAAAAAAATTCTAAATGAATGTTTTTATTTTTGTAAAATCTTATTTTCCTAAAATAATACTTACCAACATAGATTTTTAGAGGGTTTGATCATTTTTTTCCCATTCATATGCATGAAACAGTTTCGGACCGTTCGTTTTCACGGGGGAATTCAACGGTCGATCTGCAACAAAAGACGTCGAAATATTATTGAAAATGATCAAGGTACCATATTGAACGCTAAGGTCGATCTGCAGCAGAAGTTTTATTACATTTGAGCTTCAATCGAACACGAAATGTTTACGGCCATACGATTCTTCAATTTTGTATTAACTAGATGGATGGGTAAACCCCAAAAAAAATGACTAAAAAATTCATGAAATACATTAAATGCAGTGCTCTTTGATTTCAACGGTCCCGATCGGTCAACGGACGACGTCATTACGTGCGCCTTCACTAACTTACAAAGCAAGGGTATATGTTTCATGAAACTTAAACTCTTGCTTTGTGCGACTGTGAAGAACCAGAAAAATAGTTCGACCGTGGATCGATCGGGACCGTTCAAATCAAAGATTACAGCCTTTAATCAAGTGCAGCAAATTTTGACGGAGTTTTAACTTTATTTACCCATCCATCAAGCGGATGAAAAACCGGAACATCGAAGGGTTACGAAGACTTCACGTTGGATCGAGGCTCCGACACAAACATAGGTCGGAACTATTATGTTGGATACGCATAACACTTTCTCTTGATCATTTCAAAATAAATTTGAAACCATTTCATGGCAGATCGACCGTCGATCGCTCGTCCGGAATTGAACGGTCCACAAATTTTATTACATGATGAAGGAACTAACAATGAAAAAATTATATAAAATTAACATTTATAATTATGATTTTGTCGTAAAAAATTGCAAAATGGTTTGAAAATGTATTTTTCAATTTATTTGCTGCATCTCTTTAAAAAAAATTAGATAATAAAAAATTAAAAAAACATTAAAATAAAAAAAGTGAAAAAAAAAAGACCCTTCGGTGATTTTTTTTCTATATCAGTTTTTCTTTACGTCCCAACTTTAGATGCCTATAATATTCTTTTCTAGCTAATTTAATTGTTAAATTCGATTAAATTTCAATGGTTCACATGTGTTTGTTGTATTTATTTTGTAGATTTAATTATTTTTTATTTTGGTCTGTATTTTATTTTTGTTCATTTTTTATTACGATTTTCCCAATTTTCAATTAGCTTTTAATACATGCAAATCTGTCATGTTATTTAATTCTAAGCAATAAAAAGATATTAAATAGTGCCTCCCTATTCAAAACATTAATATTCACTTGTAGCTGGAGTTACAATCAGACTTACTTCCATTGTTTTTTTTTCAAATTCCATCCAACACACGCAAAAAATAGAAAAAAAGAAGAAAATAATAGCTTGAGCAGATAAAGCATCAATTAATTAATGGAGTAATATTACGAAATCATTCAACTTTTAAATCGTGAAAAAATAGTTTCAATATCAATTTTAAATTAATAAATTAAATTATTACTAAAAAATCAACAAAATATTATTGTTATTATTTAAAAGTTGTACATCATTCATCTGTTTGCCCCAAGCAAATCAGTCAGATACTCAGACGGTTACAATTCAAACCAGAAAAATTGTAGATATAACCCCAGAAACCCATAAATTACTGGGTTACAATTCAAACCAGGAAAACTGCAAATATAAATTACTGGGTTACAATTCAAACCAGGAAAACTGCAAATATAAATGGCAAATTCTTCTATGGGCATAAGGACCTATTTGTAAAATGAGCATATTTTCATTTTCAAAGTTCAAACAGTCGATCCGACCGTTCAACATTTTCTCCATATTACAATGTACTTGGAGGTCTAATTTTATTTTTTTTTTAATTTTTTTACTATTTATTAAGATGGGTACAAAATTCAATGGTCTGAATTTGACTAGTTTTGTAAAATACTTAATAAATAGTAAAAAAATTCAGAAAAATGTAAAATTTGACCTCCAAGTACATTCTAATATGGAGATAATGTTGAACGGTCGGATCGACTGTTTGAACTTTGAAAATAAAAATATGCTCATTTTACAAATAGGTCCTGATGCCCATAGAAGCATCCCTCAATATAAATTACTGGGTTACAATTCAAACCAGGAAAACTGCAAATATAACCCCAGAAACCCAGAAATTACATAGATTGTTCCAAACTGAACATTGGGTAAGTAAAACCTGAGTGATGCCATCCCTGCCTTCTTCCTTGCTTTGCGAGATAGTCAGCCATATCGTTTTGGTGACGTTGTATGTGCACACACTGAAAAGAAGGTTTTTGCTTGAAGGTTTTCCATATGTAATATATCTCTGAAAAGGCTCTCCAGTCGGAATTAACAGGGGGTCCTTGTGAGGAACATGCTTGTACCAGTTGGAGGCTATCAAAGAGAAAGGTACAGTGATTACCCCCTAAATGAATTGCAAAATTTACTGCTTCCCTCAGGCCTCCACCTCGGCTTGAATTGGGCAGCAAACCCGTTTCCTAGCGGACCTGTACCCGACAAGGTTCCCCCTTTCAAGCATGATGAACCCAATTCCTCCGTACCAGTCTTGAATCCATGATCCATCCCAAGTACCTGATTCCTGTTCGGTATCTGCAGGTTGGAGAGATTCCATTGAACCTGAAAATTACAAAAGGAAAAATGTCACCAAGTGATCTGAAGTGCAATTTTTGAATAATAACCTTCCAGAGTTATTAAATAAGATTCATCACAAAGCAGACCTTAGATGATCTGGCTTAGAACCAAGAAATTATGATGACACTTGAAATAAGGATCTATTAAATTAAGACCACCGAATTCTAAGGATTCAATTGCAACATATTATAATTTCCGACAATTTAACACAGCGGAAATAAATTATACCGTACCAGTATACTGGTAAAAGTGACTTTTTTGGTGGAAAGGTATGCTTTCGAGCTTGGGAACCAACTGCTTAATGCTGGATAATTTATGTGAACTTTGAAGCAATACTCTACCCCTGCTGGTAATGTTGACACCGGTAATATTGCAAGCAAAGAAATCCCAACTATTCCACCTGAAAACAACAAAGCCATTTATTCAATTACAGTCACCGAGTACTACAATAGTGATCTTACCAGTAGGTTTTGAAATTAATTTCATGTATTAAATACAATTTGAGGCTCGATCAGAATATAACATAAGTATTACCTCTATGTCAAGGGATAGTTATTTCTCCCTCAAAACACGAACCTGCATTGAACAAAGATTATGAAAAAAATCTCACTGGAATGAATTGGTACCTGATTACTGCTCCTTGTATCAATTACAAGTGGAATCACTCAGTACCTGCTCTTATAACTGTCATTATCAAAAACAATAATGACATTTTCGCTCTTTTTGAATGCCAGCCAATATATAAAACAAATGTTTAATTAAGAATTACAATGCATTTCCAAAGTTCCTAAAGCATGAATTATATTAAGATAGTTGATATTTTAATGTTCTCTGAAACATCTGCTTCAAAATTTGAACAATACGAAATAGTAAATAAACTGAGAAATTACTTAATTATCGATTACTGGAGAGAAGAACTTGGAGACTAGAGGGAACAGTTGGAGTTAAAAATGAACGAGAAACTGTCGAAACACAGTGCAACTATGATAGTTGGTAAAATAGCGGATTCCCTATTGATAATTTAAACAAAAAAAAGAGACAAAATATTGATTATTTTATATAACCAACAGCAACAGTGCTTTATCAATTTAAAAGGAAATTATAGTTGGTTACCATATAGAAGCTCCTCAGAACCAGGTGCTGCTTAACCAAAAATTATAGCAAAGATCATGGACATTGTTGCAATTAGAACCTAAAAAAATGCTTCTAATTTCCTCACACCGTAGTTCTCAAGGAATAGAAAGATAAAGCTGATAAGAACAATAAATACATACATTTCAATCAATTGTGGTAAAAGACAAAAGTACTTACAAAAGCATACTGAAAAGTCATATTCCAAGAACACTGTTCGTTGTACCAGTACACCAGATCACAAGTCTTACCATTGACTAGTGAGTGATATATACTAGATTCAAAACCCGAGTTCCTGTTAATAACCAAATGTGAATTTAGTCCAGAAATTTACCGTAGTATTGTCGCATAGCAATGGCTGTGTCTGAAGCATCATTTCGTAGGCCGCTTTCAAGGCCTTTTGCAATAGCCGACCTTAGAGCAGTCAGAGATTTTAAGGTCTTCATTAAGAGGTCAATGCCAGTGGTTGCAAATTCTTCAGATTCTTGCGTCTTGTCGAGACTCTATATAAAGGTTTAATAAATTAGCAATTAGTGATTAAAAAAATTACAAAAGCAAGGTGAAGGGAGATACCTTTTTGCACTCTAAGAATAAGTCAAGAGCTTCTAGGTTCTTCTCATCAAAAGATTCTTTGATTGATTCCAACTGCTCGGCAAGGCTGTAAGTTGTACATCCAGAAATTTCACATAAATCAAATGCGTAAGCATGTGATTTGTATTTCACTCCCAAAGTGCATAAAAATACAACCATAACATGTTGCTTTCAGGGGTACTAAATTCAATTACACAAAAGACCGTTTTGATGATTTTACAAGCGAGAACAAACTGACAATATAGATAGAGATAGTAAAGTAGTAATAATAATTAGTGAATTAGGTTAATGTTCATCAAACCTCCCAGCATTGAAGAAATCCTTTAGTTCCCCGTAAAATATCTTAAACTGCTTGATGAAACTTCACTATATTCCCCAGGGTTCGTTGTAATTCGAGCCAGCATGGCCTCTGTAGCAATGGTGAAAAATGGTGAAAAAAATGAAAAAAAAAAATTAAGAATGCAAAGTTGTACCAGAGAGGGTTAGGTCGCCAAAGCGGTAGGTGCTCGGTCCTCAGAGAGAGACAGCGGGGGGAGGGTTTCTGCTCGGTGCTCGGGCTTAGAGAGAGAGACAGCAGAATCGCGGGTTGGCACCAGCGCGAGAGAAATTAGCGACGAGGGAGAGGCGGAGAGGAGAGGCATGGGGAGGCGAGGGTCTAGGGTTTGGGTTGCGATCGGGAGGGAGACAGACTCGCTTTTTTTTTGTTCCTTTTGAAATGGGGAGAGGGAGATCGCGGGAGAGAAGTGTTGTGTGATTACATTTCTACCCTTCCGACAAAAAAATGGAGTGAAAAGTATTAATGTAACAAATTAATATGAACCGTTGGATTAACACAAAATGAACAGTAACTGGACTAGTTTTAGCCCATAGAAGAATTTGCCATAATTAATTTGCATTAATAAGCGGCTAATTTTAAGCAAATACATGTGTCAAAATCAAATGGAATGGCTCAGTCATGACTGCAAGTAGATTGGAAAACACGTGCCGTATCGTGACTAACATGCCGTGACTTTGATCTCGTGCCGTGTTGTAACCAAAATGTCAAGGGATGGTCACACCAACGTGAGTCACGCCATGCCCAAACGTGACTCACGTGACCATTTGATCATAATTTAGGTTAGTTTATTCAAGATTCACCATTTGATTAAGAACTAACCATCCTAATTACGCGTGACTTGCGTGACACGTGACGTGCCGTGCCGTGTCAAATTTTCTAAAAATAATCACGGCATGGGATATATGAGTCACAACACGTAACCGATACGCGTGTTGTGCCATTCCGTGTCGTGCTGTTCAGTACTGTTTCGTAACAGAGTCGGCTCCGCCTTGCTATTTTTTCCGTTCTAACCGGAAGTGCTGAGGCTGAATGAGTCCAAGCTAATATAGTCAGTGAGACAATATTTGAAGAAAGGGAAAATACAAAGAAGGAAAAGAAATAAGAATATTAAATGGGAAATGTTCGGTTCTGTCTCATTTAATTAATTTGTTTGGTTTCAAACCTTGTTCATGAACTATGAAAAGACTGGCATGGCATGTACGTGTATGCCTTCAGCATCAATGGACCGTTCAAACTTATATATGTGACTATGATTTGTAGCTCCAGTTACATTAACTTGTGTTTTTCGCAAATTAATGCAATATGCAAGCTAAAATACTTATTTTAAACTTGATTTTATTTTTGACGAATAATTTATTGAAAATATGATTTTTTTTCTTATTAAAATTTAATATGATGTTCATATAAAAATGTACTTGGACTTTAAGTTTTTTAGAATTTTTTTAACTGTTTTTTAGATAGGTAAAAAATCACTATTGGATGGTTCATAATCTTTAGATAAGTAATTTTCTACCAATTCAAAAAATATAGTAAATTAATTCTAAAAAAATATCTCTTTCAAAAAAAGATTCTAAAAATAATGTCAAACGGTTCAAATCAACTTTTTAAATTTTGAAAATGAAAATATCCATAGAGCTCATATTATAATAATATATGTATATAATTAAAATAAATAAATATAGCTGATTTTGAATCATATGAAGTCCAAGTTGATCTTATACTAAAGCTAATAAGGAGAAAATAATAATATAAATTGGCACGTTGTATTTGAGAGGTGGCCCAATAAAGTGTAATGGACGGCCCAGAGAAGCCTGTTTGTCTATACTATACTCCCATAGTCCCATGGGATCCCAAAGAGAGCATCAATTCATCTTCTTCCTCTTAATTAGCGAAACCTACCTCATCATCAATTCATCATGCTATCAATGAATCGCAATCGCATCCACCTTTCAATTCAATCGGTACAAATAAATCAAATCTGAACTGAAGGATCCATATATCATACAAACAACAAGCAAGGAAGAATCGGCTGAGATAAGGTCAGTTCATCTCTCTCTCTTCCCAATTCCGAATTCCGAATTCCGATTCATTCAAGTCTTCTTCCACCCAAAACGCGAATCTATCACTTTGGAAATCTATCTACAATCGGATCGTGGCCGATTTCAGACCAACTATCACTTGATGTGGTACAAGGTCCTAATTTTAATAAATAAAAAACCAAATTCACAAACAATAGCATAGGGGGTTCTGGTCGAAGTGATTGAATTGAATTGATTTATCAGATTTTTTTCCTAAAGATTAGGCGTCTCATTATTGTCTAAATTTCTTTTCTTAATTTTTTAAAGTCCTTTGCCAGGTATTTCTTAATTTGATCTGAATGCAAGGTGAAAGGAGCACTGAAATGACTTATAACCTCAGGTCTACCTCAAGCCGAACTGCTATGAGTCTACCAGGTCTCATTTCTCTTTCCCTTTCATGCTTTTCTACTTGCAAACTGGCAAGTGGTGTACATGTACTGTACCACTATCTGCAGTGTTATACAAAATTCTGCTATTCTTTCAAGTCATCAGTTACTTTTTAATTGCCTAAGTGGTAATTTACCTCTTTCACTGCCTGAATTAAGCAATTTACACAGAAAAAGTCAATTAATTAACTAAAATTAGTTTTGTTTTTGTTTTGGCTTCTATTGATCTAAATTTTGTGGGTACCCAAGTTGTATTTCCTCTTTTGGAAAAGACATATTTTTAGATTTGAAAAACATAAGTTTTTACCAAATACCACATCCTGAAAGGATGTTATATGATACTTCCCTTTTTGCAAGGGATTATATGTAATTCAATAATGAAACCATGATATCTATGAGCACCTGTGAAGAACATAATATAAAAGTTTAAATTATAATTTCAGGTGGAGGATCTAGCTCTGCTGACAATGAACATTTTGCCCCTCCCCAAGAAAATCGGCGTAAGAGAAAGAATACCTCCCCTCCCGCATCATCTTCTAATAATAATAGCAATACTACAACAGATGTTTCGTTAAATAGTCAACAAGCCTCAATGAATAATCCCGATACTTCAGAAACAGAGAATTTTGTCAGAAGCACCCGCACGAGACCTAATTACTTTGTAATCGAACTTGAAGATGACGGGTCTGATTCTGACCAGCCTTCTACAGACCCACCGATCCTGACCCGTTTGCCTTCACCTGGCATGGTTGACCTGCCAGGGGATCCAGTGGAACCTAACGACGATATCAGTGAAAGAACAGTGAGGCAAACCCTAACCCTAGAAAGTAGAAGGGATAGGGAGAGGGAGAGGGACGGAGAGAGAGACAGATGGTCCCGGTCGGACGTGGACTATTCATCACTGATGCGGGCTCTTGTGGCAGTGAGAGAAAGAAGTGAGGAGAGAGGCCGGGTTCTCTCTGAGGTACAATAGATGTGAACTTTTTACTAATTTGCTTATCTGTTCATATTTTGTAATAGTGGTTTTAATTTTTTTTAAAGACTAGATGTTGGTGTAGTGGCCGGGTTTGATAATAGTGTCTATTTACCAGATGTATAGTACATGCTAACCCCCTCCGAATTCGGATCCTCCCCAGTACCATAAAAGGGAATCTTTTAGAATTAGTGGATCCAGACCGTTCTTTTAACTTTGCACGATCTCAAAGCACAAATAATACTGTGCCCCCTGCCCTATCCCAAATAAGCACCGGCTGAGATTTAATCTGGACCGTTCTTTTAGTAATTGTAAAAGATTCTTTTTTATGGTACCGGAGAGGATATGGATTCACCCCCTCCCCCCCTACAACAGCAGAGTTATCTTTATTTATTTATTATTCTTTTTGCTATTTGAAGATAACTAGGATTAAGTAAATTGGTTTGAGGTTGATCAGTAATTGAGACCAAATTGGGATCACTTGTAACTTAATTGAGGCAAACTTGAGTTATTTTGAGACCAAAATTAGCGTTCTTTGATGCTGCTCATATGACTTCTTAGAAGGCCCTGTTATAATGTGTTAAACTAACTTTGTTTTTGTTTAACTATTTCCTTTTTCTTTTTGCAACAGCTAAGAAATGTGTTAGATATTCTGAGGAATTCAGATAATGTTGGAAATGAGGTAAGACTTTTAACTTTTGATAGACCTCAAAAAAGGAAAGAAAAACCTGTAGTCAAGTTTCTATGCCCCCCGACCCCCACCCACCCCCACCCCACCACCACCCCAATAAAAAAAAAGAGCCTTAAACATATGTATTGTCCCAGTGATTGGTATTGAAATATTTCGTTTTGGTGCTAATAGTTGTTAGATATATTGTACGTTCATACATTAGGGAAAGTAAAAAAAAGAAAACTTGAACTTCCGAGAAACGAGCTGCATTTAGTTTGGCACTATACTGATTGATGTTGCATAGTGTAGTTTTTGTGTCAATAAAACACACAAGTCCTTTCTCTTATACATTTGCTAATCATTATTAGCACCCAAATTTAGAAAATATTTCAGTACCAGTTACAGTCATTCTGAGCTCTACAATAATTCATAAATTAAAACTGATCGGGTAGTTCTATCCCCTTCCGTCTCTCTTTTACTCTCTCTAACAGGATCTATTATTTGTGCACCGAGTAATGTCGATGGCTAGAGGAAGTTTGTTTGATAGGCACAGAGATATGAGGCTTGATGTGGATAACATGTCTTATGAGGTACATTCATTTCTTTTATTAACAAATCATAACCACACGGCATGAAAAGAGAGGGGGCTGTGGGCATGAGATGAGAGAAAGGTCATGAGGCTCCATGATTTTATTGTGTAACCTTGGTGATTCCAATTGAAGTTGGTGGGGTTAAAAAAGTTTTTGAACACAAAGGTTTATTATCTTCTCATTACTGGACCAAACCTGAAATATTATGTAGATTTTAGGCCTTGATTAGCCTGTGAAAATAATAAAATAGTAATAGAAACGAATGATAAGTACTGGAATAATTCTTGATTTAGACATATACTGCATACATACTTGTTACAACTTGACAGGGTATGGCATATCAGTCTATTTAATAATTTCTTGTGCTATTAATAAAATATTGTCCTTGGGTAATGTTACTTAGTCACTATAATCCGTTCAGATGTTCGAGGAGATGATGTTTTGACTCTCATTTTATCTTATTCCAATATTAGGAGTTGTTGGCATTGGAGGAGAGGATTGGGAATGTCAACACGGGTCTAAGTGAAGAAAAGGCGATGACTTGTCTGAAGCAAAGCATCTTTGTTCCTTCCAAATTATCTGATTCTGTCATTGAACCTTGCTGCGTCTGTCAGGTATTTTTTACCAGTAGTTCTGCTACCTGTACCCCTTCATGCCTATCTGCTTTGTGTTTTATTGGACTTTTTGGAATCTAATCGGGGGCAGCAAAGATTGCAACTCTGTATTTTTAGGTAATTGTGACCTATATTGCAGCTTGTCTGTACTGGTACTTGCCGTTACTGAAACAGTTCAATAATTAGAAAAAATGCATTTGGTATTTGCTTCATGTTCATTAGCTGGTCAGCTTTTTGTAAAGACCCATAATAATTTGCCACATCTCAGTAACAGTAACTACCTATAATAACTTGCGTAAAGACCAAAAAATAACAGTAATTGTTTATGGGCTTCACCTCAGTTGGGTCCTTTGGAAACTGTCAAATTCTAATTGGCCGTATAATCTAATGGTTTCTATTTAGTGGTTTGATCACATTGGTTTGTCTCCCAATGGATTTCATCTGATGGTTCTATCATGACGGACTTAATTTTATATCCAGGAGGAGTACGAGAAAGGGACTGAGATTGGCCGACTTGACTGTGGGCATGATTTTCACCTTACGTGCATCAAACAATGGCTTTCTCACAAAAATATGTGCCCTATTTGTAAAGCTGCAGCCCTAGATGATTAAGCTTTCTAGCTTAGGTAGGGTTTTGTAACAATATAGTATGTGCTATATCTAAGTCATAAGAAATTGATGCTTTCTTGTGCTAGCACCATGTGGAGTTCACCATTGACCACTTGGAAGCTTGGTATCTGCATAGTAACCCCTGAAAATATGTAATGTAGATTGGTTCAAATGTGCCATATTTTTTTATTGTCCTTCAGTGTGCAATAGTCAGATTTTCAGGGGCTTATGTAAAATTAGATTTTGCAATACATTCTTTTCTCATAATTCACAAGTCAAAATAGCTCTCTTGCAAGGATTAAATTTATGAAATAAACACTAGTCTTTCTGTCATTGAGGGCTATTTTGCAAATCTATGCTAATACCAAGCTTTGGAAGGAGCATATAAAAATAGGCAACTCTCCATGGTTCTAACAAGAAGCTCATTAAGGATTTCCATTTGCTGGAAGATTTTTTTGTTTTTGTTTTTTAGTGTCTTGTTAGAATCAAAATTTGATCTGCTCAAATATTTCTTTCATAGATTCATTAGTAATGTTATCTTTGCTATCTTTCAAATATAGTAAAAGGCTATTCATTTTCTTGATGATGGGCACATTTTTTAGTACTCTGCCTGTCTTACTTGCAATATGTTTCGTACATGCATCTATACTTCCATCACCCTGTTAATTAAAATTGTATGCTTGTTATTTTTCAAATTTTGGGAACAGTTGTTAACTCAATCTTTCATTGAAATAGCGCAATAGTATGGGTTAGCGGCTATTCCGAACAACTACTCACCCATCTAAACACAAAATAGAGTTCAGAATAGCTCGTATCCGAGTTAGCACTATATATAGGTCATATCAGACTGGGCAGTGGATGGAGCATTTTTTTTTTTTTTTTTTGGAAAATAATATTTTTAAATTAGCAGATTCAATAATAAGAAAAACTAACAATGAGAAAAACTGAAGCTTAATTGTCCAGATATGGATCTAAAGTAGATTCTCATTTTTAAAGTAAGGTATGTCCATAGAAATAAGCCCGAAATGGACAAACAACTGGACAACCCATTACCGAATATTAATTAAAGGTCCGAGTAGAGAATTTAAGGCCGATCTGATTTACTTTATTTCTCGAGTGTAATTCTGAAAAATAAAAAAAATTCAAACAAAAAGAGTTTCATGTGGGTACCCCTTTTGGCAATTTTGGGATCTTCAACTGTTTAGAAGTCTCAAATACTGATAATATACGAATACATCATGAATCAGAAACCAGAAAGAACAAGAGCGGTGCACATGCTTGCAATTGGGACGGAAATATTATCATCTAACACGTCTGTTATCGGAAGAGATTCGACGAATGTAGCCACAAATGATACCAAGGCCACTTTACGAGTTGTTTCATCCCAGTCCAAATGCACGTAACCAAGGATCGAGAAATAGTATAACATCCTAGGTAAAGAATGAAAGCGGTGTAAACAAACTTTCAAAACCAGTAACACCAAGTTTCTTTCAATATATCCTCCGCAAATTTAGTCCTAAACTTAATTCAAAACCAGTAACACCAAGTTTCTTTCACAGGGTTAATTTGGACATTGGGATATTAAAGAGATATCATTACAAGTTGTACATGTATATTAATGTAGATTAAATGATAAAAACAAGGATATGACCAATAATAACTGGTGCGTATTTAAAAAAGACATACCCTATTGACAAGAGAAAACCACAGACAAACATAGAGACGCTCCCAATCCAGCTCTTGTTTCTATTGTATGGAAGCTTTGTTGAACCATATTTTCTTCCAATTATATCAGCAACTCCTAGAGAATGACAAGTAACAAAGTTTCATATCAAATGGATGTCAATTTTCCTGTAGACCCAATTAAATTATCATTTTGTAGTATTTCTAAAAATTACCTGACCTGTCTTCTCCAAGATGAAAGTTAAAAATACTAAACAAAAAATATATTAACAAGGACCAATATTTTTACATTGAAGCTGGTGGTATTTGACAGCTATCACAAAAAAAAAAAAACACTAACACAACAATTCATAAAAAAATGAAAAATGAAAAACACTCCGTGATCATATTAATGGTCTTAGTAGATTATCTCTGAATATGATAAATCCAATGAAAAGTTGCAGATACAAGGTATCCAAGAATTACAATGTGAAATATTGCTTGGCGAGCCATATTCCAGTAAGGTACTAATGGTCTGGTATCATCGATGCAAAATCAACCTGACATGCTTTTTTCTTTGCTTGTTTTTGTTTGAAATTTAATTGTGTGATCAATTCCAGTGATGGCATGTGTTGTATGGTAAGTAACCGATCAGGATTGAACTGGTATGTACCAGTTGGCAAGTTAACATAAAAAGATACAAGGTACTTACCATCACCACCAGTCATCATAGATAGAGAAATAATCCCAACAGGAGAATCTCGCCAGAATACCAAAACAGAAAGCAAGAGTGCCATTACATAATACAAGGGACCCCGCAACAATTCCCTAAAGAATAAAATAAAAAGAAAATGAAACTTACCTATATGTCGGTTAAGCTACAAAATTAAAAAAAAAATGAAAAGAAAGACAAAAAAGAAGGAAAGAGAGGTCTTTATGGCACCTAGTCACGGTTATAGTACCTATAAGTATAACACAAAAATGACTCGCGCCTTGCTTTGAAAAGTAAAAGCAAAGGCATTATTGTCGAAGGATGATTGTAGTGCACATTTAAAACTTACTGTGCATCCAATTCTACAATACAATCGATGGTTTAAATTGCATAAAGATAATAGATACAACAAAGTTTCTATTTTTGTTTTGCAGCGTAATTAGATAGGGACGTGGGGTGAATTAAAAAAAGTGTGAATCTGAGAAAAGAAAAAGGAAATTTGTAAGAATACTGATTCAAGTTATACGGAACAAAGATTAAGTAGACAGGACATAATAGCTCTTATGATGATTTCCGTGAAAGCTCTAATTAAGCTCCTCCTATGAAAAATTATAAAAATGCATGTTGTATTTTTTAGGAGGCATGAACCAATAAATGCATTTTGATTTATCCTTTAAAAACAATCAATGCAAACTTAAAAAAATTTACCGATATCTAAAATTTGATTTCCTTGAATAAAATACTCACTTAAAATATGACTCATATACCCTTTAAAAATAAATGGCTATGATTTTGGATGTAGCTTGGATCTACACTAGAATTATCCATTGTCAAATTTAAATAATAAATAAAAACAAACAGAAAGCCCCGACATAAGCTTGAATAGAAATCCCTGAATATGAATAGCAGGTACTTTCTACAATTTCTTGATGAATATAGATTTTCTTTGGAACTTTTCGTGAATATGTAAAGGGGAAATAAAGCTTACTCAGGGTTGCCTTCACGGGTAACAGATTTGATAAGAGCGTCATCTTTAAAAAGGCGAGTACCATAAATAATGAGCCTTGCACAATTCAAAAGGGGTACGACAGCTGCAAAGTACCGTGCTTCAGGAGAAGAACTGCAGTTTATGTACCAACATTGTTTGAGATGCTCATCTCAGAATTTGTAATCAAATGTATTGGTACTGGCAGGTTCAGGCCAAAACCTATTAATGCACAACCTCTTTTGAAGTGTTATATATTAATACAAATGATTTAGCCAAGTAGGTTTAACTATGTTCGTATGATACTGAATCAAGATCCCATACAGCATTTACCAGGTGAGTTGCAATTAATTAATTTACCTGAATATAGGCCAAGAAGACATGAAAAGAACTCCAGATAAAATATGTACAATCTTTCTGCTCAATTTCTGTTTTTGCATAAACAAAACACGAGTAACATTGAAACAGCAGTTCAATTTCAGTAGAAACCTAATGCAAGAGACTGATAAGAGAGAGAGAGAGAGAGGACCTGTTGGATGAATTGGCGCTGAGTGAGGTTGTCGAAAGTATATACGAGGACGTAAGCACCAGCCGTGACTGCAACGGTGGCAGCAGCATCCTGTAAAGCGGCCGCCATGTGGCGCAGTCGTAGAGCGGGTCTACGGAAGTGGGGCAAAGCAAGAGAGCGAAACTTGGAGAGGTGATTAATATGAAAAGGGGATACAGGAGATCTGCTTCTGCTTGTGTTTGAGGAGAAATTGGAGGTGGTGAAAGGAGAGGAGAAATGGGGCAACACCCAATCCATTCTTCTCCTCTTCACTCACTCACTCTTCCTCTCTCGCTGTAGACTGTAGACTAGTGATCCTGATCTGTACGACCGTAATTCACTTCTTATCAGTCAGAGCCACGTCCGCTCGGATTCCATCCAAAAAGTCGGTCATATACCGTATTTATTTAAATAACGACTATTAAATGTCCGTTACTCTTTTTTATTATTTTTTTCAATACCGGCTATTAAATAACTGGTACTCTTAAAACCAGAGCCACGTTCACTCGGATTCCATAAAAAAGTCTGCCATTTAATAGCCGATACCGTATTTATTTCAATACTGGCTATTAAATAACCGGTACTTTTATTTATTAATTTTTTTTCACTGTTTTAGACCCTATAATACATATCTTTCTCTCTCTTCCTCTCACAATTACCTCAACTCCGTCAAGAGAAAGGGAGGAAGGAACAAAGAGAAAGAGAAGGTGATTTTTGAGACGAAAAGAGCGATATTTAAAGGAGCCAAAAGGATGAACAATAGCAACCGAAGTAGGTCGTCCTATCGTGGCCTAGCGAGAGGAGAGTCAAGTAGTGATCAG
This sequence comes from Carex parvula, assembly GCA_025461045.1. Lineage (NCBI taxonomy): Eukaryota > Viridiplantae > Streptophyta > Magnoliopsida > Poales > Cyperaceae > Carex > Carex parvula. The sequence continues at coordinate 439,429 of JAJGRW010000436.1, read as the reverse complement.
GGTAAAAATGAGGGCAAAAAGATCAAGTTTCAAGTATGCCCTGATAAAATGACATGTCAATCATTCATACAATCGGAATTTCTTAGCTATGAAATTTCGAACGATGACTTTGTGGAAAACCCCTACGGCTATTATTTGAAAAACAAGAAGATTGATCCAGAGCCTCCAACATCGGACGATGAGTTTGTTCCGTGTACTTATACTGGTAAGGCTACCACTTTGTCGGCAAAATCGGCGCATTCTAAGAAGTAGTACTGTTAGGGTTTAAAATTCCAATGCATTCGAGCTGGGTTATAAGAAGTAGTATTATTGTATTTAGATGAATTAGGGTTGTAAAATTTGTATGCATTTTTTAGAATTACTTTTTATTTAGTAGTCACGTGTTGTTTCTTTTAAAATTGAAGGCGTGAGAAAGAATTCAGAGTCACAATTAAATTCGCAGCCAAGTCAGACTTGCATCATCTCTCACAATTTCTGCAAAGGAGGCAATCTGATTCACCTCAACAAACTATTTATGCATTAGACGTATCCGAAAAAACAGTAAAGTCCACACAAATTGCAAATAAAAAAGTTCTGAGAGCAGCATCTAAATAAACAAAGTTCACAATATGCATCTAAATCACCAATTACTACTACACCTAAAACTAAATCCGCGAAACAAACCAGTTCTGGAAGAAGGCCTACCAGATTGCCTACCAGATGACTCTGCTTGGCTTTCAGACGGCCCTGCTTGGCTTCCAGATGCCCTTGTTGTACGCCTATTAGTTGACCTCCTCGGTTGGCTTCCATATGGCTCTCCTTGCACTCCAACCGCCTCTCCTCCTATGGCAACTGCCTCTCTCATTGCTTCTGCAAACATAGCAGATGCATCTAAACGGCTTGTACCTGTGCTACGTCGTGACCCTTCGAACCCACTTGCCTCTGCCATAACTCGCTCATTTTCTGCCGTATTTGCTGCGTTTCTTGTCTTTGCATTTGCATTTGTTACTTAGTGAGTTGGTATAAATTGAAAAGAAATATAATTTTTGATGAATGTTACGTACCTCTTCGTTGCCTATTGGAACGGCGAGCTTGATGTCCCCTTCGCCTACCTTCCATTTCATCCATGGTCATTACATGACAGATGTGTTTTCGCCTCCTAACCCTAATCCAACCCCTGCTCGGAAGAAATTCTTGCTTCAGTATTAGCAGGCCATTCTGGCATATTGCCAATGGGAACAAACACCCCACTTCAAGTACTTTCAAGATAGTTCACAGTATACCAGTCTGCAACAAATTGGTCATCACACCAGTTTCGGTCACGACAAATCGCTAAGACATGAGCGCACATAATAGAAGTTAATTGGATACATCTGTAAGTACATCCCATTTAGTTGTCGGGACCGCGTGTCACAATGTACACGAACTCCCTATGACTAAGTTTCATATTTCCTATGTCGCTGCGGGTGCAAGGAACGTACTCATTTGGGAATGAAACTTGGTACTGACCTAGACCGTGTGTCACTAGTACAAAAAACCCCTTCACCGACTGTTAAAAAACCCTTTTACCGACTGTTATTGAGGCGTCGGTGATGGCGGCGACGGTATAGATAACTCTTTACCGACTGTTTTTTTGAAAAAACCGTCGGTATAGGTGCCAGCACCGAAATTTTTTTTTTTTTTTTTTTTGCTTGCTTGCACCTGTAGACGTGACAACTGTATAAGAAATTCAGAACTACATAAGCCAGAATAGATAAATTGATTTTCGTGGTAAAAACAGAAACCAATATAGTGTAACCATTTCATCTACAAATTAAAAAACAAACATTACAATCAGTATTATGCCCACATCGGAGTAATAACATAAAAGCTAAAACTAGCAAATTTCTATGATCCCTCTCCTCTATTATCGCCTCATTAAATGCTAGCTTTAAAATCTTTTGCCAGCTTTGCATCTGCCATCTTCTTACTTGCCTGCATCTGCTTTGCATCTGAACCCCATACTTCTTTACAAATTTACTAAAACTGACCCCATATCTTTCTAAGAAAAAATAATCAGTAATTTGTGCATATATATTGACCCCTATAGTAAAAAATTCTGCCTCCACCCAAGGTATATTAAAGTACCTTCTGAGATATTTTTTTGTTGATATATCTTGACTTGATTCCTATCAACAATTATTTAAACTCCAATCAGCATCAGATAATATAACGTATTCAACAACTACACCATATCTATCATGGGAAATTGATGACTCTAAAATGTAATTTAGAGATCCAAAACTACCAGAAAATTGAAAAGAAGCCCTCTGCTGGATAAGTAAAATACAGGATTCATGACAAGGTTTTCATAATAGTTGGAGTTACTTTCTTCATAAGTATAATATATTTAACAGGGTTACATGAAAATACAGGTAGAGGCTTTGAGAACAAACCCAATTGAGAATGTATGCTCTCTTTGCTTCTTCTTCACCTTCAGTTCCTTTCTTTTCAAGCATCTCATTGTATAACTCAATCTGTATTTTCCCGTTTTTACATCAGGTAAATTCACAATTATATAAAACAATCAATAATAAAGGGGTTCTTGAGTTACTTTTACCTCCTTGTTTACAAGGCTTAAAAATTCCTGACGCTCCTTGCTAACAGACTGCAAACGAATAAACAGAAGTTGTCAAGTGTATGCAAATATGTTACTCAAAAGCTTGCTGTTGTTGTATTGATTGTTTGGTCACAACATTGACTGGTTTGACCACATAAGCACATACCATAGTTATTACCCAAAGTACAAGGCCCTTTTTACTAAGGGGCTAATTTTATTATTTCTTAGGATTTCTGAATCCTCTCTCTTTTTTTGAGATCTTTTCTTCCCAGTTTATCACAAATCAAGATGGTATAGACAATTAATAACAGAAAGAAATTACGGAAGCAGAAGCGAGAACAGCCAGAGCTCGACTGATATTGCAGAGATGTTCTTGCTTGTCCGAAATGGTAAGCACAGACCATACATTGCTTGCTCAGTACTGGTTTGAACATTTTTTTCTGTCATTTCCCCCCTTTATTTTCTTATGTCTCCGCTTGTTAAGTGTTTAATTGATGTTTTTTTGTTTCAACCACTACATTTAGTTTTGGATCTAATCGTCTAAATCCTCAAATTGATTTCATACCAGTTTGAAATAGTACGATTATATGGAACATGACAATGTGGTGGTCCTTGATACAAACCTGTCTGGCTGTACTCTACTCTGCCAGCTGTACTTGTCAGTAGGAAGCAGCTTAGGAATGGTCTTGTAGCTGTTTTTTTTTTTCCTTTCTTTCTTTTTCTTTTTGTTGAAGCGGTCTCTTAATTCTCTGTTCTGTTTGTCTCTCGCTACTTTGTTTTCCTGTAAAACTGTTAAATTTTTATGGTGTAGTTTTTTTATGTTTATCACACATTTGCATGTACAGATTAGTCCGTCCCAGTTTGAAGCTCATGCTGGTCGCCCTGCAACCCGCAAACCGTGAGTTCCTATTGTTAATCTTTTTTGGAATTCTTGGTACCAGCATACCAGCACAATTAGGTTTCTAGCTGATTATTTTGTTAACTGTATACATAGTTGATCCTATTGTATAATCATATAGACAAAACCCAGAAACAGAGAAATGTACATAGTAAACAAGAGAGACAATTTATGAATGCAAGTAAATATAACTTCTAAGAGGAAGGATCTCTTGACAATGGATAAATATTGATCATATCTGTGGTGTTGGATTTCAAATTTAAAGTTTTCTTTTTTGAAGATTGTCAAAATTGTCAAAATTGTCAAAATAAAGAATTGTCAAGTGATCCCTCAAATTCTAAATAGCAAAGAAAAGGTTACAGCAATTGAAATAAAACTCTGATACAAGACAGTCTGGTGCACAATGTTGACCAATAGTAATGATAGGTTACTGATTCCTGGTACAGTCCTGGGATAACTGTACTCACCTGCCTGTATCGACTAAGACTTATGCTTTAGTATGAATTAAATAGTACAGAAATGTTTAGTTTCTGTTCTTAGTTGGCAGAAGCCTAATTCATGCATGTTTAATAAATTAGAGGCATTAATGGGTTGTGTCATGTCTGGTCAACATTAATAATAAACTGTAAATGGGTTCGACCTAACCTGACATGGGTCAGAAATAACATGACACGACCTGATCCTGCCTGACCTGTGTAAGTGATGGGTCAACCCTACTGGACCTGCATAAATTAAGAAGTTAGTATTGTTTCAACTTGTCCTATTTCTACAAACAAAAGAGAGCAAATTGGTTAAGAGTGTCGTCATGCAATTTGAAGGGTACAGGTTCCATAACCAGACTTGAAATATTATTTCTTTTTCTTTTTTCCTTTATATTCAAATAAGCCAGCAGCATACCAAACAGGTCATGTGCACTTAATTGGGTCACGGCTGGACCTGCACTACCTGATCCAGGTCAAAAATACTATGATAACCCTAACATTGCACATGAAAGCAGAAGCGAGAACAGCCAGAGGAAGCAGTGTAAGGGGGGAAATGACAGAAAAAAATGTTCAAACCAGTACTGAGCAAGCAATGTATGGTCTGTGCTTATCAGTCGCGAGACTGAGGAAGCAGAAGCGAGAACAGCCAGAGCCAGATCGCGAGGCTGATGAAAGAGAGAAACTCAAATTTTGAGAGGGTTTTCGGCGGAGGAGGAGAGTAAATCACAGAAAAGGAATCCGAAATGGCACAATGGCCGCAGGTCAAATGAAATGGCGCGAAGGCCATTGATCAAGGCCTTAGCCGTAAGCCACAAGGCAAAGGAATCCGAAATAAAAAGTTTAGGGTTACCGGGTCGGAGAGTAAATCGCACTGCACGTATACTCGGTCGGTTCCAAGGGGTCGCCCTGCCTTCGGCCGTCAACTCAATCCAAAAATCAACGAGCAACAAGTCGAAATCAACAAGCAGCAATCAATAGCGGAGGCAGAGAAGAGAGAGATCGGCCTGGGGGTGCGATTTTATCGCCCGATCAATAAAGAGCGAGGGGAATCGGGTTTCTAGGCAGTGGGAGAAAGAGGGCAAATAGAGGGAGTGAGAGAGAGTAGAAGAGAGAGTGGCGGAGAGGGAATAAAACAATTCCAGCGAACCAAAATGAAATATTTCGCGGCGGATCCAAAGTTATAAACCGGGAACCTAATTTCGTTAGCTCAACACCGACTGTTTTTTTTGTAAAAAACAGTCGGTGTTGGTATTTGCTCAACACTGACTGTTTTTTATAAAAAACAGTCGGTGTAGGTTATGAGCAACACCGACTGTTTTTTTAAAAAAACAGTCGGTGTTGGTAATTGGTCAACACCGACTGTTTTTTATAAAAAACAGTCGGTGTAGGGTATGAGCAACACCGACTGTTTTTTTTAAAAAACAGTCGGTGTTGGTTTACTGACGGTTTTTTGTAAGAGAACAGTCGGTGTTGATATTGTTCTTATTTACGATTTTACCAGCAGTCTCTACACCGACTGTTACATATTAAAACAGTCGGTGATGGAGGGTCGGTGAATGGATTTTTTGTACTAGTGTGTATAAGCAACCAAACGCATTACTGCAACTTTCTCCCAACGTTTTCTGATCTTTTGCAAAACCCGGTCAGAAAGAACCTGGTTCTTGTCTTTTAATTCCATTGCTCGCTGTCACCGCTCAACAAACCATCTGTTGCATGTGTAGAACGTATCCTTCACTATGGCAGCCACGGGCATTCTACGGCTCGTTCGGAAGACATTGTTGAGCGACTCGGAGCCGTTTGTTGTCATGATACCAAACCGGTATCCTCCATTACAGGTTTGGAAAATCTTTTCGTAATTGGACGGCTCCATCGGATCACCGGGACGTACCTTGCCCACCTTCCTTAAAAATGTATTACACTTGGGATTTAGCTGCACAAAATAAAGATATGTTATTTCATTTTCAGAAAATTCTTATAAAATAATTAAACGAAATGTTATAAGTTAGACATACATGAGCAAACTCTTCGAACATCTCTTTCAACCTTCTTGGCTTCTTCTTCCTCGCTCATTCCCTGAATCTCCATCCGTACCACTTGTCTTTTCCACAGTGCTAGACCAGGTTGAAAATCGCTGAAAGAGTAAGCCACTTTGAAAATCGCTGATCCACTGTGAACACTAAAAACAGTAAAAATTTCTGAACCACCGGATCAGCGATTTTCAAAGTGACTTAATAGATAGTAAAAAAATTCTAAAAAAATGTAAAATTTGGTCTCCAAGCACATTTCAATATGGAGATCATGTTGAGCGGTTCGGATCGGTTGTTTGAATTTTCAAAATAGAAATATAGTGCCATGGAGCAAAAACGTGTTTTACTCCACGTCTCATTTTAGCCTAGCTCTATATGAGATGGACTAGGGTGAGACGTGGAGTAAAACACGTTTATACTGCACGCCATATTTCTATTTTGAAAATTCAAACAACTGATCCGAATCGCTCAACATGATCTCCATATTGAAATGTGTTTGGAGACCAAATTTTACATTTTTTGGAATTTTTTTACTATTTATTGAGCCACTTTGAAAATCGCTGATCCACTGTGAACAGTAAAAAACAGTAAAAATTTGGTCTCCAAGCACATTTCAATATGGAGATCATGTTGAGCAGTTCGAATCGGTTGTTTGGATTTTCAAAATGAAAATATAGTGCCACGGAGCAAAAACGTGTTTTACTCCACATCTCATTTTAGCCCAGCTCTATATATATATATATACAGAGGCGGAGCTAATTCATCATAGGGGTAGGCACTTGCCTACCCCTGAAAATTGTACTACGGCTGGCTAGTGTACTACGGCTCAATATGATACTTTTTAAAATCCTAACGGTCGATCCAACCGTTCAATATGATAACCATATGAATATGTACTTGCAAACTAAATTTTATATTTTTTCGAATTTTTTTACTATTTTTTTAGATAGGTAGAAAAATCAGTGTTTTCTCAAAATTCTGGACCATCAAAATTCTACCTATCTAAAAAAATAGTAAAAAAATTCGAAAAAATATAAAATTTAGTTTGCAAGTACATATTCATATGGTTATCACATTGAACGGTTGGATCGACCGTTAGGATTTTAAAAAGTACCATATTGAGCCGTAGTACACTAGCCATCCGTGCTATGCATAGCACCATAGGCTCACTCTTATCCCCTATATTGATTACTAATATTTGCCTACCCCTAATTTACTACATGCCTACCCCTGTTTTAGTCCACAGAAACAGCAGTAGCCCAACTCCTTTTGCGTTGTAATTTTTCTATAGCAGCAGCCCGTTTAGAAGAAGATCCAAACTCGAAGTCCCGAACCCGTTTGTGCGCAAAGAGGGTGATTTGGAAAATAAAAATCACAGGCGCGATACAGTTCGAAAGAGACAATTCTAGAGGAGAAAATAGTCATCCAAAAAAGAAAAGAAAAGGCGGCTTAGGGCGAAGATAGCTCAGGCGGAGGCGGGAAGAGAGGCGCGACTGCTCAAAGTTTCAGATGGAGGCATAAAGGTATGGAGGTGATCCGAACCCTAACTATATTTGATTTATGTTTATAAATTGATTAAATTGAGTAAAACACTCCATGATTTCACCACTTTAGATGATTTTACAATCAGTCAGCTCAGAATTTCCATAAATTTTACTCCATTTTCCAGAGGACTCAATTTTTATGCAACCCACCATATTAAATATCAGATTTAGTCATTTAATAGTATTGCAAGCCCAAAGACTGTATTTGTCTAGTACCTAACTGTACCACAATATTGCACTTATGTAGCAGATGCAGTTTTCGGTAAAATATATCAATCCTTTATGTATCTGTCTAAGCCCCAGCAGAATTTACCTTATTTGTTTTACATTGCAAATATGTTAATTTGCCTCTCCGGTAGTTTAGGTACAAAATTTGACCGAAAAAATAGAGAGGGCATATTTCTGCCTACTCCTGGCTCAAATTCTGACTACGCCACTGTGTATACATATATATATTAATAAAGTATTGGAAAAGCAAACGCACCGTTTTGTCAGCATTAAAATACGATACTGTGTCTCTAGTCTACAGAAGATAACAGATTCATGCCGAAAAGTGAGAACTCGTTATATTTTGATTCTTCTGGTAATGGAGCGTAATGCACATGCACCGCTTTCTTTTTCAGGTTCACTTTCAACTCTCACCAAACACAAAATGCGTATGCCTACGCCTTTCAATTAATCCCAACCCAAAAAAAAAGAAAAGAAAATTGCAATCTATATATGTTGAAATTTAAGTAAATCTTCTTCTGATTCAAGTCACGTCATAATCTCTCAATTATACTTTTTTACTTGCCATTTATTCTAATATAAGAACTCGTATATATATTTATTATCATTTTAATTAGATGCATGGCTAATTAAATCAATTTCTTTTTGTAAAATTATAATTAAAGGGCAAAGAAAAAAGTTACTGGTCTGTTAATTGTCCGATTGGTAACGAATAAGAAACGTTGAACGATTGTAAATTTACACAATCCCCCTCAAAAGTTTTAAGTATTGTAACGACGCCCGCACGCCTTTTCAGAACTTATATAAACTGTACCTTGCTTCATGTCTCATCTCGCTCCATCAAAGCCAAAATAGCAAAATGAAATCTCTAACCCTATCCATGGCATTGGCTCCTCATCTCCTCCTCCTCCTCCTCCTCTTCATTTCCCTTTCTACCGCTCTTTCTCTCTCTCACGATTTCTCCATCATAAATCATAACCCAATAATCCGCGCTGAATCCGAAGTGCGCGAACTGTTTCATTTATGGCTTTCCGGCCACAAAAAATCATACAACGCATTGGGGGAGAAAGAGAGACGCTTTTCGATATTCAAAGACAATTTGATGTTCATCGATGCACACAATTCGAACCCGGACAACACCTACCAACTTGGGCTGAACCGGTTCGCTGACATGACCAATGAGGAGTTCAGGCGGCATCTTGGTCTGAGAAATGGTGCGCTGGAGAGGAAGAGCCGTGCAGCAAATGGAGAGGCAACTGGAGGTTTCGAAAATGTAGACGATGGTGCTTTACCTGATTCCATCGATTGGAGGGATCATGGCGCTGTTGCTGCTGTCAAAGATCAAGGAAGTTGTGGTGCGTTTTCTTTATTTTTTATTTTCATTTGTTGCACATACGTCCTTCTATTTATCAATATATTTCTTGCGGTGTTGTAATATGAATATACAAGATATATATCATTTCATCGGGGTGTTCTTTGATAGAAACTTGTTAAGATTTTAGGAGGTTTCTTATGCAATTGTCCCTCGCAAGTTATATTTGCGTTCAGTGCCTTTCTTTTCTTACGCTCGAAGCAAAGAACAAAGGTGGTGTGGCACTAAGTTTTGGATTTGAAAATCCCCTACTGATGTAAACTCGGTGTGGTGGTTGAATTTTTTATAGTCTGGGGACTCCCTACACCGGAGTCTACACGTCAAAGAGAAATAGAAAGTCCCTCATCTTTATCGGGAGTCGCTCGGTCATTCGTTTTTCGGCCCTTTTAACTTTTTTGCTCACCGGTATCCAAAAACTGGATATATCCATTTATCCTTAACTTGAATTTAGTAATGGTAGGTCCGTCGTTATCTGAGAACAGAACAGCGGGGTTTCCTTCGTCTCCGTTTCGGTATGAATGGAGAAGAGAGGAGAGATAGTGCTAATTGGCGCGGCGCGTGATTTGGTGGAACTTGAAAAGATTTGTTGAGGCGCCGTTGGAACCGACGACGACTCCTGTCCTGTCCTGTCCTTATCTCGTAGTGGACGGTTGCTGGAGGATGCATTAAGATTCGTGCTCAAGTCCATCAAAGCCGCGTTTTAAGAGATTATTTGTAACGGAGTCCATCTTCTTTCACAATTACGAAAGCAATCATTGTAATTTTTTAATTGCTGTTGTACCTTCTGTTCTAATAAGTAACCTTGTTAGTTGATCTAATTGGAAGGAACCTATTAAGTTGAAGGGTACGGGTACCTCATCACGTTGCTGATGCTGAGACTGTTAGGTGTGTGAATGGTAGCATAGAATATTGTTATCAATGGCAATTAATAATTACCTCATCACCTTGTTTATGGGCCTGGTCAGCTTCATTAGCTCTGGAACAGTGGTAATATATATATTTTGGGTAAATGCAGGGAGCTGCTGGGCATTTTCCACAATAGCTGCTGTGGAGGGGATAAACAAGATAGTGACGGGAGAGCTGATCTCGCTGTCAGAACAGGAGCTTGTCGACTGTGACAGCACCAGTAACCAGGGCTGCAACGGTGGTTTGATGGATGATGCCTTTGACTTCATTGTCAAGAATGGTGGCATCGACACTGAGAAGGACTATCCCTATTCTGCGCGTGACGGCAAGTGCGACATACTCAGGGTATGAATTTGATATTGCAATTTTCTCTGTTGGTATTAACATATTTATTGTGTCATTTCTTTTGTTCATCTGAGCAGAAAAATTCCAAGGTGGTGTCGATAGACGGCTACAAAGATGTGCCACAGAATGATGAGAAGGCGCTAAAGAAAGCAGTGGCCCAACAGCCTGTCAGTGTAGCCATTGAGGCTGGTGGTCGCGAGTTCCAGCTCTACAGCTCTGTCAGTCTTTTATTTCAATATTCATTTTTCCTTCCAAAATTTTGAAACAGTTCTAGTAGTACCCATCCTTAATTTTGAAGTAGGAAATTCCAAACTCTTTTTAATCTTACCCAATTTATATTTTTTTTTTTCTGAATTTGTCATGCAGGGTGTATTCAGTGGTCGTTGTGGAACTGACCTGGACCATGGTGTGGTGGCAGTGGGCTATGGCACTGAAAATGGGGTTGACTACTGGATTGTTCGCAACTCGTGGGGTCCACATTGGGGGGAGAATGGCTATATCAGGATGCAACGCAACGTTGTTTCTGCTGCCGGCAAGTGTGGTATCGCTTCCATGGCCTCATATCCTATTAAGAAGGGAAGCAACCCTCCCCCAACTCCTGGCAATGCCCCACCTTCCCCTTCCCCTTCCCAGCCTGTCAAGTGTAGCAAGTACACTACTTGCCCGGCCGGAAGCACATGCTGCTGCATGTACCAGTGGGGCCGCAAATGCTTTGGGTGGGGATGCTGCCCGATGGAAAGTGCTGTTTGCTGCGCTGACCGTACTAGCTGCTGCCCAAGTGACTACCCTGTTTGCAATGCCAAGGAAAATACCTGCTTGATAGTATGTTATTCTCTCTCTCGTTTTCGTTTCCTTGGAAAAAAAAGATGCAATTACTATACCTGATTGGTACTTAAATCTGGTACAACTGGTACTAAGTAATCTGTGGGTTAACTCTTAGTTTTGCAACCTTGGTCCTTATTTATAATAAAAATTTAATGCAGAGCAAGGGAAAACAAATGGGAATCAAGGCACTCCGTCGCACCCCGGCAAATTACCATTTTTCAATCACGAGGTCTGAGCAAAGCATTGCTGTGGAATGATTTCTAGGCTATAGCTGCGCGCATCAGCCTCTATTTGGATTCCGATTTACAGAGTCGATTATTGTAGCACCACGTTACGATTGATGGAATGCTATTGTACATACACTTCTCTAATGTATCAATGATCAATATTGTATCTTGAATTTGATATGAAATGAATTTGTCTTTTGCTTTATTTTGGGAAATGCTGTGTTGATTTTATGAATGCATGATGATTAGATTTTATGAAGCTCTTACAAAGGCATGATTGGCATAACCGATCATGTTAAAAATCGGTGGCAGCTGTTGAGTACCCATTTTAGTATCTAGTTTGTGAGAGTGCCTAGGGTCTCGCAAATAAAATGGCGGTTGGCGGGCCCTATCAGAACGACGGGTTTAGTGGGACGTGTCTGTGGCCTGGTGTATATGTGCTCTGTCGCGAGTAGTCAAGAGGATTAGTTGTTGCCCGGAAGTCGGACTCTCCTTTTTTGGAATACGAGTCCGCTCCTCCCGTCATTGCCCGCTCATATAAGTAATAACCCAAATTGAAAGTATAAAACCACAAAGTGTAGATATATAATTCCCCCAAAATTATGAAAAAATTATGAAAATTAAAGAAAAGTTATGTTTGTCAAAGTATCTTTCAAGTTAAGGGTAGCATAAATTGGAGATGATTATTATATTTCAGAATAATCATATGAAATCAAATCTTAGAGAGATGCATATATTATGGCAAACATATAGGCGCTACTTTACATCATATAATGAAATAGAAAGTCTGGATCAGACCCAAAAAGCCTTGATCGATACAAACAGATTACAAATGATAGATGCTATCTTAGTCAGTTTTGTATCAATTTCCTCCTTTCCCCTTTCCAGGTTGGTTAAAGGTTGCATGATGAGGCAGGAAAGGCATTGGAGGGTTATGGTCAAAATGCGAAAACCAATCATTGTAACAAGTTGTGTTATGTCGACCCGGATGTGCTTCACATGGCATGTATGGCACCAAGGGGCATAACTTGGGAAGAATTGAGAACCAAGCACATTCTTTGAATGGCCTCTGATGCGGCAATCCCGGTATGCAATTCCTACGCACATCGAGTACATTGGTGTGCAATAGATCCCAGCAATTGGCTCCAATTGCTGTGAAGTAGTTGTCAGAGAGCGATAAGTTGACCAGATTTCCTGTTTTGGCCAACTGGCATACTACGTCTGGTACACATCCATATAAATAATTTTGTGCAAGGTTTAGCTGCTGAACATTACTTAGGCAACCGAAAGATAGTGGGATGGGGCCGGTTAACTTATTCGATCCGACATCAAACACATCAATATCTCTCAAGTATCCAATCTCATAAGGTAAACAACCTGACAGTTGATTATTTAAAAAGAGTACTTCAAGAAGTGTGCTTGATGTGTTGCATATCGAGACCGGGATGGGGCCGGTGAAGCGGTTGTTGGCCAATGTTAGGTACTCAACCGGTGAACTACCGAGGTTTGATGGAATGCTGGAGTCGAAGAAGTTATTATTGAGAAATAGCGCCTCATAGCCAATTAGGAAAACGGGAGGAGGAACGGGTCCTTGAAAGTAGTTATAACGAAGGTCGAGGAATGCAAGGCCGCTTAATGGGATTACATTGATTGGAAAACAACCAAAAAATTGGTTGTTACTAAGATCGAGCTCATAGAGGTATGGCAATCCTAAAAGGTTGGGGACGGTGCCTGAGAACTTGTTTGAGTTGGCATGGAAAAGCGCAAGGTCAGGGAAACTATTTATAAAACCATCGATTGTGGGTGCGCAGAGGTGAAAGCCGTTGAAGTCAATGGAAGCAATTGTGAGGTCATTGGTACCCGGCGGGGTGTCACAAAAGAATCCTCTATACGTGTTGATGTCATCATTGTCGCAAATTTTAGTACCGACCCATGTTTTGGTGATGTTTAGGGGATCAGATGTTATAGTGAGCTTGAAGGCTTGGATGACAAGGTATGCTAGAAACTGTTTGATGTTTGGGAAGTCGGTTGGGTTCGGTGGCAGGCTGGGACAAGGGGCTTGAGCCGAGCCATTGGATTGAGCTTTTAGTTGGCCGGCGGAGACGGAGAAAATGAAGAGAGTGATGGCAAGGAGCTTTAAAGGTGACATTATTATCATGAATTGTACTATTCTTTTTTATGCTGGTGTTGAATGAAGATAAGGTGATATATATATAGCTGTATCCTAATTATAATTAGGCAAATGATGTTGGGGGTAGTGAGGAAGGGGGCATGACCTTGAGATTTATAATAAATAGGATAAAGGTGAGTGCAAATGGCAATGCGGAGGAAGTAGTGGGATATATTAGTTAGACAGTCTTGATCAGAGAAGATATGTTGTAAAGCAAAGAAGCACAAACTGAAACAGTACCAGTATTAATTTCTGAGTGGAGGCATCTTTGTTAAAGTATGTATTGTCCAATAATTAGTTCCCACTCCTTTATGCTAATTCAAATGCTAGCTGCATTGCTGCTTTTAGTTTTTTATCATGTTGGAAATAATGTAGCACAGGAAGCACATGCTATATATATAGAGCTGGGCTATGGTGAGTTGTGAAGTAAGAGGTTATTTTTACTTCAAGCTCATAGTTTCATTTTGAAAATTCAAACAACCGATCCGAACCGCTCAACATGTTCTCTATATTGAAATGTGCTTGGAGACTAAATTTTACATTTTTTGGAATTTTTTACTATTTATTAAGCCACTTTGAAAATTGCAGATCCGGTGGTCTAGAAATTTTTACTGTTTTTTACTGTTCATAGTGGATCAGCGATTTTCAAAGTGGCTTAATAAATAGTAAAAAAATTCCAAAAAATGTAAAATTTAGTCTCCAAACACATTTCAATATAGAGAACATGTTGAGCGGTTCGGATCGGTTGTTTGGATTTTCAAAATGAAAATATGGCGTGAAGTATGTTTTACTTCACAACTCACTATAGTCTATCTCTCTCTATATATACAGGGGCAAATCTACATACAATGAATGGGGGTCAATTGACCCCCATTCATTTTGAATTTTTTTTTATTTATACCTTATTTTAATATAGTTTAAAGTAAAATATTATGGATGGTGTGAAATTGACCCCCATTCGTAGTAGGAAAATTTTATATGCTTGATCCCCATTCATGTTTGACCCCCATAGTCTGAAAGTTTGGCTCCGCCCCTGTCTATATATATATATATATAGGAGTTGGCTACGGTGCTACGAGTAGCATAGAGAGCCTCCGTGCTACGGCTCAATATTTGAGTTTTCAAAATCCTAACGGTCGATCCGAACCGTTCAACATGATCTCCATATGAATATGTACTTGAAAACCAAATTTTATATTTTTTAGAATTTTTTTACTATTTTTTTAGATAGGTAGAAAAACACTTGATCTGAATGTACAGAATTTTCAGATCAAGTGATTTTCTACCTATCTAAAAAATAGTAAAAAAAATCTAAAAAAATGTAAAATTTGGTTTGCAAGTACATATTCATATGGAGATCATGTTGAACGGTTCGAATCGACCGTTAGGATTTTGAAAACTCAAATATTAAGCTGTAGCACGGAGGCCCTCTATGCTACGCGTAGCACCTTAGCCAACTCCTATATATATATATATATATAGAGAGAGAGAGAGAGAGAGAGAGAGAGAGAGAGAGATGGGCTATAGTGAGTTGTGAAGTAAAGATCTTGTTTTACTTCACGCTCATATCTCCGTTTTCAAAGACCAAACAGTCGATCCGAACCGCTCAACAAGATATCCATCTTGCAATGTGCTTGGAGACCAAATTTTACATTTTTTTGAATTTGTTTACTATTTTGTTAGATAGGTACAAAACCACTCTTTTTGAATAGTTCTGGACCATAAAAAATAGTGATTTTGAAATATTTTAAAAAAATAGTAAAAAAATTCAAAAAAAATGTAAAATTTGGTCTCCAAGCACATTTTAATATGGATATCTTGTTGAGCGGTTTAGATCGACTGTTTGGTATTTAAAAATAGAGATATGAGCGTGAAGTAAAATAAGATCCTTACTTCGCAACTCACCATAGCCCATCTCTATATATATATTTAGTGTATATTGTTATAACAATAGAATGATACATTGTATAATAACAACAACATAAATAAGAATCATGGTATTATTGATAATTATTGTGTTTCAAACAGTTTAATTTCTCTCTCTGTTTTTTTTTGCTTATTGGGGTCAGGTCAATATATAGGTGATGGTCCTTACATATTGTGTTGTTTAGAATGTGTAGTGGAGTTTTAACAATCATGGCGCACCAAGCCGCCATTTTAGAAAAGAAGAAGAAGAAAGAAAGATAAAAAGCAACAAGTTCCTCTGGTCTCCTAACACATAATTCATTTTCTTCTTCATTAACTGTGGCCCTCCTCACTTCCTCTTTAATCTCCATTTTCCTTTTATTTAACATTATATTTTGATTTGAGAGGAACAGTACTGGTACGGTGTACCTTTCGTACCAACCATCGATCTGGGCCGGCTTAAAGTTATTCTAGCCTTGATTATATATATAATTATTTTTTTATTAGAGTGTTAAAAATAATTGTTATGGAAGGAACTATGTAGCTAGCTAGGGAACCAAATAATTGTTTTCACTTGAAGGGGAGGAATGAGGATAGAGAGATTGAGAGAGAGTTTGGGGCGGAAAGTAGGAACCTCAACTTTATGCACTTATCATAAATAATGCATAGCCATTAGCCATAGCCATAGCCATAGCGATTAGCGAGTGGTTCCTGTGTTCACACTCACAACTTGACACACATGCTGATGCTCTCTCTTCATACTTCTTTTGCATATGTCAGCAAGAGTCAGCTCTGATCATCACAATTTTCTCTCAACAAATTTTAGTCACTGCTGATTTGCTATTTTAAACCCATTGTTTTTTAATGGTTCAACAATATACTAATTAATTAAGAACCATATAATTATAAATTCAATAATATTTGTCATTTTATAAGTATGCATGGAGTTGAAATCAAAAATTTAATCATAAAAAATATGGAGGCCAAATTGAGTACATTTAATAAAATAGAGAGGCCAAATTGAGTACATACAATGAAAAATTCAAAAATGCTTTCAGATCCAATAGTTCAGCTTGTAGCAACAAGGCTTCCTCTAACTTGTCTAATCTGGTACCTGTCAAGGCCGATATCTCAACCACCTGTACATCACCCCCAAGATCCTCTAGCGGCAGTCCCTCGGATCCTAATTGGATGCGAACCCGCTCCGGATCTGCACCAGGCTTGTCGCACTTGTTGATGGCCACTACAACCGGCACGTTGGTTTCCTTTGCATGGGACATGGCTTCAAGTGTTTGGGGCATGATGCCGTCATCTGCTGCAACAACAAGTGTGACTATGTCAGTCACAGCAGCACCACAGGCCCGCATGGCTGCATGACCTGGAGTGTCGAGGAAGGTGATAGAGGCGCCAGATGGCATCGATACAACAAATGCACTGAGGTGCTGAGTTATACCGCCGGCCTCTTTGGCTGCGACGGTGGTCTTACGCATGGTTCTGAAACTCGGAATCAGAATCAAAATCGGATACTTGACTGTGGAATCGGAATCGGATGAATCGGCTGAAATCGGAATAATCGGATCGGAAACTCGGATTTTTTTGGCAAAAGCTTGTGTTTTGTAGCCAAAATATAGGAAAAAATTGGTAAAAAAATAATTTGTAAGAAAACTATGTAGATAAAAGATTATACTCAAATAATCTGTTAATTATATAATATAATATAAACATTACAAATAGAACACACATTTTATGCAAACTAGCTATAATTTATGCATAGAAAAGCAAGATTACATTGGCAACATAAATTTAGTGCAAAAATATCTTGACAAAATATGTGTTAAGTTTTTTTTCTAGTTCAAATTATGTTTGCATAATTTGATTTTTTTTTTTTTTGTGTGATTTGAAATCATAGATTAACAACTGCCAGGAAAAAAACGTAAAATAACCGAAAGACTCTGATCGGCCTGACTCGGGCTGACTTGGACCGACTCGGCTTAAAAATCGGATAACTCGGCCGAGCCAAACACTGTTCAACTGAGTTTTGATAAAAAAATTGCATGGGCGCGAGACTCGGGTGAAACTTGGATCGGACCCGACCGATACCGAGTTGACTCGGCCGAGTGTCCAAACCATGGTCTTACGCAAGGTGTCTAGTAAAGAGGTTTTGCCGTGGTCTACATGCCCCATTACCGTCACAACAGGTGGCCTTGGTTTTAATATGGCGCCTTCTTCCGACTTCCGAGTGTAGCCTCTTCACATTTACTCCACTTCCTACTTGTGTAATTATTAATTAACTTACTTGTAGCAACCATGCAGTTGTTTTCATTTTGAATAATCGTTTCTATTTGTCAGTAATTGAAATTTCTAACGAATTTCCCTCTATCGCTCCCTAATATTCAATAATCTTAATTTCAATAGAGGATACCATACAGTTCACAGATGGTTTGCTATAAACAAGTACCAGTACCAGTACTGCCAGCCATGTAACCACAGTTAAAGAAAATTTGTAAAAGAGAACAGAAACTTGGGGTGTGATTTTGTATTTCACCAAGCAACTATCTAAGACAACTATCTAATAGTAGGGTAACCACAACAGTAATGTTTTACCCTTTAGATGAAGATAGATCAAGTACTTACCGTAGAAACCAACTCAGCAACATCGATGGTTATTGGGTCAAACTCTGACCCGAATTTTTCACCAACACTTGTCAAAATCTCCTGAATTGATCTTACAGAGGAACCAGTACATTTAGCGAGCTCAACAACTGTCATCCCTTCAAATATCTCAACAGTTTTCACTTGAGCTGGTTTGGCAGGTTTACTCATTCTCTCTTAAACCGTTTCTCTCTCCCCAGAGTTTTCAAACCCGGTGCTTCTTCTCTTCTTCCTCTCCATGACAGCAGACTTAGACTCGCATGAGAGTTCCTAACAGAAACAAATCACAGTGTAATTTCACTTGGGTTTATTAAAGTAAACTCGCACTGACAACTAAAAAACTGTAGTAAAACTGAGGAGAGAAGAGTTCACTCACTGAATGCCAGAACTTCTCCGGGTTCCTGAACATAACAAAACATCTGCAAAAATAAATATTTGAGAAAGTAAGATTAGATTTTTTTTTCATCTCCGTTGTGCCCTTTTATTTTTCTTCTTTTGGGGCCTGAATTTGGTGGGGTATTATTGCATTTGCAACTGAACTAACTAAGAGCACATTTTTATTTCCTCCTATCATCAGCTCAACTAGAGAACATTTATACCACATTCAGACCAAACTAGTGAAGGCTTTGCTTTACAACATGATTTGAGAACAACTGTGCTAATAACCTATTTTATTTTTTCCAAATTTAAAAACAACATTCTAGACAAACCTGAAGCGATAGGAGATTGCGAGAGGCAGATGGGTGGCCTAAATTTTCCAACAAAAAAAAAGAGGTAGAGATACAGATTAGAAAGTTTGTTTTATTGTGGTGGTTCTCGGAAGTAAAGAGGAAGATAGGTGGTGGGTGGGGCTCGTCGGAGTAAGGTGGAGCAAGGAGGCGAAAAGCCAGGGAGAAAGGTGGACTGTGGCTGTGTCGAGGCCCAAACCAAAAGAGCGGCTAAGACAAAGCCTGTTACGGTGTCGGGCCGACGTATGAGCGGGCCGATGGGCCGATAGGCTTTTCTGCCATTCCTATATAAAGTTGAGTCAAATTTACTAAATACATGTACTTCAGAATAGTAACAAAGATAATATTTTATGTATAAAAAATTATAAATTCCGAACTTAATTAAAGAAGATAAACTTTTATTAAGTTTCTATTGTAATTAGAAGAAATTATAAAAGAATGAGTTAGGTAGGAAGAGAAAAAAAATTCTCAATAATGTAATTGTTGCTTTGAAAATAACACCGCCCAATTAAAATCTTTCAAATTTATTTTTTTACTCGTGTGGATATTTATGTATAGTTTCCTTCTTTGTTTATTTATTTATATACATATACAACGTGTCAAAGTGTCATTATATATTTAGAATTATATATTTAGAATATGTTTGGTTGAATTGAGAATAGGCTATTTTTTATATTAGATTATTCTTGATATTAGACTATTATAGTTATTGTTATTTTGTAACCAAACATAACCTTAATATTAATATTTAAAGTGGTATCCTTTCAAAGAAAGGGGCAGGAATAGGAATAGGAATTGGGGAGAGGTTGTGGGACCTACATCTCAGAAGTTGCATCGTCTCTTGGGCTCTTCCTCTTTGAAAGAAAAAAGAAAAAAGAAAAAAGAAATGGCGAAGAACAGGAAGGTTGCTGCTAAGCTCCAGAGGCTGCCACGCAAATCCGTAATTTCATTTCTTTCTTTCTACACTTTTCCCTAATTCTCTTCTCTTCTCTTCTCTTCTCAATATAGAATACTTAGGCGGCATAGTTCAGTTAAGTTATTGGTAATCTCAATTAAGCAGCATAAGAAGGGAATAGGGATCAAGAAAGAATAAGAATTGATTTCATGCAATAGTAATACCCAACTTGTACATATATAGGTGAAGAAGCATGGAAAGAAGGTCAATTTATCTGAACTTCGATCTCAACTTGATTTGTTGGGTTTAAAAATAATTGAAGTTGTAGCTGATGGCAACTGTTTTTTCAGGTTCTTTTCTTTATCCTTCTTTTTACTTCCTCTCTATCTACTTGCTATTGTGCATACTAATTGCTTCCACTTTTAACCCTTCTTATTCATAAAAATATATATATATTTATATTACTTTTAGATCTTTAGCTGATCAGCTCGAGGGAAATGAAGAAGAGCACGCCAGGTACCGTGCCATGGTGGTACAATATATTAGGGTAAGTCTAGCTTTATTCATATATATTACCTCAATTTGAATCTTTTAATTAGTAACAACTAACAATCTTATCCTTCATATCATGTTGTGGTATTTTTGTTATAGTAGAACCATAGGGAGGATTTTGAGCCGTTTATAGAGGATGAAGTACAATTTGATGATTATTGCAAATCAATGGAGGAGGATGGTACCTGGGCTGGTCACATGGAGTTACAAGCCGCCTCTCTTGTCACCCGTACCAACATTTGCATCCATCAGGTACAGTACTCTTAGCTGTAATTTTGAGAATAAAATAATTCAATTCATATATTGCATACTTGGCCTTGAATGTGCTATTTTATTTATCATTATTTTTTTGTTGTTATCTTTTTGTACAGCTTAACTCACCGAGGTGGTACATAAGCAATTTTGCGACCCATGAAGTCAACATGATTCATTTGTAATCCTCTGAATCTGGAAACACCTTCATTGATGCCCTCCTCAAAATAATCAAATTAGAACATATTACCAACATATATTTGCATTAAATGGGGAGTCTCTAAATTTTTGGCAGGTCATATCACCATGGAGAACACTATAACAGCGTTAGGTTAAGGGAAGATCCTTGTGAGGGTCCTGCTAAGCCTATCTTCATCAAGGTCTCTCTCTCTCTCCTCTCTCTCTCTCTCTCTCTCTGCTTTGTATAGGACTGCTGAGGCCTAGTTGCATGACTTTGGGTAAGATGAGGATAATTTGGTTATTGACTTATTGTTGAGGATTGAACCTTAGTTAAACACAGTTGTACAATTGATGGTAAATTTGGATTGTTTTGCTTCAGTTGTGTCAAAATGTGAATTAGGATTTGTGCTATCTTTGAAATTCTGATATGCATCTCAGTTTGGAATTTTTCTCTTGAAGATGTCTTTCTCTAGCTAGCACATCTCTACTTTCTCTCTGTGGCACATCTATTTTGGAAAATTTGTATTTGGTATTACACAGAATACAAAAATTGTATTATGGTAGTAGATATTCTTCTATAAGAATATGTTGTAATTCATATATATAAAGTTATAAACTCAGGGTATTGTCTTAGGGTAATAGAAAACTTTTGAGAATAATTATTATTTTTCTAGTTTCAATTCTATCTAAATCTTCTCAAGTTGATGATTAATTTGAGGCTTAGTTGCACAGCAGTAGGTCTAGCAGTAAAATAAGTTTGAAGTACCATAATTCTCTCTTGTTCTATCTGTACAGCTGGATGCCAATATGTCTAGAACAAGTGATAGTTCTAAAGCAACAACTAGTGATTCAAAAAAGTCCACTCAAGTCAAGACAGTCATGGATGCAACCAGGTGCTATAATACCGATAAAATTCAAAAGGTTGGTTTTAGTACTAATTACTACCTCCATATTCCTTATGTTTCTTTTCATATGAGTCCTTCACCTAGATTTTTTATGAATTTAGCATTATATTGATGACATGACAATTTAGGTTCTTCGAGAGGTGGCAGGTGATGTTGATGCAGCAATAGAGTACATAATTGCAGAGAAAGAGTCGGCCGATTCAATTTGCATTGAAGAAAGTTCCTTTTCTGATACCAATGGTATATGGCCATAATGAACTTATGCTTTCTTTTATCATGCAACGAATGTTTTAGAATTTTTTGTCATGTTATGATATTTTTGACATATAATTCCAGAAGACGTGGATAGTGGTAGCTGTTCGCCGAGCAATTCTCAGAGACCAAACAAAGAGAACCAGATAAAAGATAAGGTATCTTTCTAATAATGCACCAAATCCAAGATCAAATTGCTTATCTCTGTAGGTGTGTGCTGCATCAAGCTGTAAGCATACCAGTATAATGGTAAAAACTGGAGTATACTGATATTTTGTATGCTATACTGCATAGATGTCTATTTACTTTGTTTCAATTTTTGTTGGGTCTTTTGTCTGTAGAAATCAGCAAGAGATAAGGAATTGCAGCATGGATCGGCAAAGCAACTAAGGGCATCTGCTCTAGTAATGTATAATCCTCTCTTCTTGATTCCTATTTTAAATTCATTAATGTGTTTTAGAAAGACGAACTTTATGATTTAATCATTTCGGGCCCCTACCAAACTTCGAAATGTCTTGTGTACCTTGGAACAAAACATTCTTCTCTAAGATTTTTGAGAAACATCACCTATTTAAGGAAATGCCTAAACTACCCTTTGGTTCTACTTCTTAGAGAGATACCGATGAAGGGTAGTTATGTCATCTTTAAAGAAAATGATGAATGGAGGTATAGATATAATTTGCAATTTGTTAGGCTAAACATGATATTTTTACTCTCAGAAAAGTTTTCTGGTAGTTATGTGTCCTTTTAAAAAGAAAATGAGAACTGAGATTTCTAGTTTTTCAATTTTAATTGTCTTATAGTAAAAGCAAAGCTGGTAGTAGGGGAAAAGAGAAGAAAGGAAAAAAGCAGAATAAGATACGAGATCAACTCGAGAGGGCACCTCCTGCCACATCTAGATCATTACCAGACATGGGAGCCCTTTGCATTTGATGTAGTGCTTGTGTTCTTACCTTCTTATCTAGAATTTTGTCCTGGAGATATTGTTAGGTAAGAAATGACCGTATTCCATTTTTGTTTTATCATTAATTATATGATTAGGTTGGGTTATCTTAGTAGTATGCCTAGGTGGATCCGATAACCTACTATAGGGCCACACCATAGGTGGAAAGCCTCCCTCCTACCGTATCTTACTGGTATAAGTGATTTATTTCTGAGAAACCAAAATTAATGTTTACTAACGAGACATTTGCAAATTGCCCCCCTGTGTTAATGGATATTACACAAAGGTCTTTTAATTGGATCCTTTGTGGTTAGTTTCCTACTGATCTTGTCAAATTAGCACATGTTTGAGCATTAATTTCTTTTTTTGTTGTATATTCCACCAATGAATAAATTTTGGCTTTTTAGATGGCTTATTCAATTAGATAAGAAAATATTTTCATAAAATTTAAAATGTCAAGTTTGGTCTCTTTGGTTTGGAGATTCCAGAGAGTCCAGGGAGTTTTAAATATGGATTGAGCTGAGGTAAGGAGATTTTGACCTGTCTAGGTTGCAGTGAAGCTATAAAGTATCAGTTATGTGGTAAAAATAATTGTCAAACCATTTTTTCATTAATGATTGATTTAGTTGCTCAAATTTTACTCTGCTAACACAATGTAATATTATTATTTGCACAGGATTTGAGGGTCTCTTGCAATTTAAAAATATGCAGGATTTTTTTTTTTTTTGGCAATTTAGGCATTATTAAAGTCCCCCTTTTTTCATTTAATTTTCTTTTTTAGTTTAGCTCTGTGTTTGTAATTTCAGGATAAGTAAACATCTTTGGAGAGGAGAATGCTGCTACTGCTAAGATTAGTTTTTTCCAACTGCCAGTTACTGTGCTTTGTCTTTTTTTTTCTAGATACTGCCTTTGTATGATCAATTTGAGTCCATAGAAAGCAGGATGCTTATATGGTACCAGTCTGATCTTCTCACTGACAGTTGTTAGTTAGCTTGTAATGCCAGAATCATATGAGTGATCGTTCTAGGTTGGTTATAAATACACATAATGAAATGGTTTTCATGAAAACTGGTACGAAGTTTTTGGTTTCTCTTCTCCTGCTGTTTTTTCTTAATCCACACTACTGAACATAAACTCTTTAACATGAATTAATATTTAGACCATTAAATTTTAGACAAATCATGGCATCAATGCAAAGATTCGCTTGACCTACAAAAAGGTTGCAC
Source organism: Carex parvula (assembly GCA_025461045.1). Taxonomy (NCBI): domain Eukaryota; kingdom Viridiplantae; phylum Streptophyta; class Magnoliopsida; order Poales; family Cyperaceae; genus Carex; species Carex parvula. The sequence goes on along the minus strand of JAJGRW010000436.1, from coordinate 415,337 downwards.
AATAAAAAGCACAGCTAGCAATATTCAAGTTCTCAGGATCATATTCACTTCTTAACCACAGAATAACATCATAATGCACAAGTACTAACAAAACTGTACTCGGCAAATATGCATAAATTGCTAAGTATCATTAAGATATAAATTTTGTATGCATCCATCCAAGGGGAGATCTGTGACTGACAGGGGTCTTGCAACAAGCCCTGAAAATATAAATGACGTTCGTGGTTTAGAAAATTTGAAAGAATTTTACAGTTGATAAAAGAAAACTCTGCATGTCATTGTAAGTAGAAAAAAAAAAAGGTTCATGGATCACATAGCCATATGGACTGATATTTAAGCCGGTTGATGCCAGATTAACAGTAACAAGGCGGACTGGCATATACTTGATCTCCCAAAATTTGATTGCAAATCCATTTGCAGTGCAATAGAACCCCATATCACGCATTAATTTGTGCAGTTTAAGGCAAGACAACCCTTTTTTGCCTAAACAACCCTTAAAAGTATTGCCTCAATGCAATAACCTTCAAATTATACATGAAACAGAAAAATAAGATGAAAAATAAATAAATTATCGAAAGGTCTTAAAAAAAGGTCCAACCCAAGTACAGGTATCGCATTGGCCAGCAACTACTAGTACCAGAACAGACAGGTATTACTATTGGTAAAGTAATTCTTCATTTATACAAAGATGTCAATCAACCTTTTTTAAAACAGAGATTTTGAATTTAGTACCTAAAGAGAATATCAAAATGTGCAAAATGGCTACTCGGTTTTCTTCTCCTTTTGGGGCTGTCTAGTTGTGGCAACAAAGCTGTCAAAATGGCGTGACAATTGTCTGTGTGCAATCACTACTTTTTCATCGACCTTGTCCTGGTGCTTCTCGTAAATGGCTGGTAGAACTAGCAACACTACTGTACCTGTATCAATAGACAACAAGAGAACGTGGAATATCTCATAAACTTGATAATACGTCATTGGTGCTTAAAATAAACTTCTTTGTATTACATTCACTTCATCTGATACTCAACTCCATAGATACACTTGTAGTTGAGATTGGTACCTCTGACTCATTGCGACCACTTGTTAATTAGTAAATTGGAAGTACATATAGAAACAATAATGAAATAATGGTAAAAAGGCTCTGCTACAATACATACCAATGTAAAGAAGAGTGAGAAAGTTGAAGAAGCTGCCAATGTATGCCACTAGCCATAGTACCACAATCACCTTACATAAAAAAAAAAAATGAAATTGTCAAAGAAGTAAAATAAGAATTAATTACACAATAGGGCACAAACTGAAATTATGGAAGTTTAGATCAACAAGAGTAGAAGATAACATCTTAAACCCCCATAAGAGATGGAAATTTTCACATATTTCCTACCTAGTTTCTTTAAAAACAATATACCAAGTACTCCTGTTGATTGTTTAACATGCACAACAGCAATCCAGAAGCATAGAGATGGGGCAAAAATACAAATCTTTTATGGTTTTACATAAAGGTTAAAGAATATAAATAAAGAAAGAAATTAGAAAGTTACCTGGAGAAACAGGGTTCTGTCTCTCTTAATGGCAATGTCATGAGCTATGGCCAAGAGGCGATTGAGCCAGACATTGACCTTGCTGGCAGCTTTGTCCACAAAAGCATCTGAGACCTCCATATTTGGAAGGGGAGGCAATGGTCGACTGAGGAGAGAAGCAGATTTGGCCCAGAAGAAGAGAATAGAGACAAGGAGAAGGAAAGCATTAGCCATGACAGAGAGGAAGTTGTATCCAGTCCGCTCGAACAACACCCACACCGCGGTGGACCCCACAGCAGCAGCCACAGCAACATTCCTCCGACGCCACAGGAGAACATCAGCCACTGTGTATAGAATATAAATGTAGATAGAATGATGATCAGCAGTGCATTACCCAAACAACGAATTCATGATCTATATCCATCAAACCAGAAAGAGAGAGACAGAGAGACAGAGATAAAGAAGAGACCTGCGCCGCCTCCAAGGGATCGGTGTACGGATCGGCGAGATGTGACGTCAGCGCCAGAGGTAGCCATGGTTGGGGTAGTTGAAAGAAAGAAAGAAAGAAAGAAAGGGGTTGGGTTGGTAAATTTTGCCAAGAGAAGAGAAGAGAAGAGATGAGATGAATCTTGCGGATGGATCTTTCTTTGATTCTCAATTCTCAACTGCTCCGGTTTCCGAGACTGGAGATGTCCATTTATCGAATTGGGAAATTTTAATCTCCAATTTCCTGTTATCTCAATTGGGAAACAAGTCGATCGGCCTCTTTCATTCAATTCTAATTAGAGCATCCAGTGATTTCTTTTAAATTGTTAATATGTGATTTCTTTTAAATTACTAATATAATGTGTCAATTGCTAATATAATTGTTGGGTTGTAGGCTAATTTAAAAAAAACAAATTTGCTTATAAAGCAAACGATTTCTTTTGAATATGTTGGTACTCTCTCTCTTTCCTATTGGCTCTGACTCTTTTGTTCTCTTTCCTATTGACTCCCAATTTCTGAGATGGAGGGGTTAAGCAACTAAAATGAACTTAAATTTTTAAATAGTGTTTTACAGCTGTTTTTAATTTTTTACGGATTGCTGGGTTAGAGATGCTCTTAGTAATTACTGATTAGAGGTCAAAATTAATTAAACTATGGACTTCACCCAAACTTCCTAAGCAACTTAAGATCCAAATTTTATAATTTTTAGAAATTTTTACTGTTTTTTTGGATTTTTCTAAAATCACTGTTTTCAGAAAATTGTAAACCATAAAGTCGGTGAATTTATAAAACCAAAAAAAAAATAAAAAATTCTAAAAATTGTAAAATTTGGTCTCCAAGCACAATTAATATAGAGATCAACTTGAGCGGTTCGGATTGACATTTTGAACTTTAAAATTGAAAATATAAACATGAAGTAAAACACTCGCTTTACTTCGCGAAGTACCATAGCCCAACTCGCCGAAATTCTTATTAATAGAAAATAAAATAAATAAATATCGACATTGAAGAACGATTTGGTAGAAATTCAAAATCTAACAAAGACGTTATGGACCATCACAGCCAGATTAGCACCTAACTACCTGTGTTAGTATAACAAAAATACAGGCCGTTATGGTCCATAACGGCCAGGAACGCGCTGAAAAAAAATGACCAGGCCGTTATGGTCCATAACGTCTGGGTACAGTAATTTTTTTCAAAAAATCGCAAACTGAAGCAAACAAGCAAGCAAAAAAAAAAAAACAAAAACACTGTAGCCGGACGTTATGGACCATAACGTCAAGCTATAGTGTTTTTTGTTAATTAGAGATCATTAGTGATCATATTAACTGAACGTTATGGACCATAACGTCCAGCTACAGTAGCCTGGACATTATGGGCCATAACGTCTTTATTAGATCTCGAATTTCCGCCAAATCGTTCTTCAATATTGATATTTATTTATTTTATTTTCTATTAATAAAAATTTCGGCCCAACTCGCATACTCCGTTGTACAAGACATATTCTTTTAGCATATATGCATAAACATAGATTGTACCGAATTCATATCACCGACGGTACCGTAAAAAGGAATCTTTTACAATTACTTGATCTGGACCGTTATTTTTAACTTGGCACGAATCTCAAATCAAAGCCAAATAATTCTGCCCCTCAGTCAGCCCGAATCCCAAACCGGCTGAGAGTTAATCAACCATAAATAGCTAATTGTAAAAGGGAATCTTTTACGGTACCGTCGAGGATATGGATTCAGTCTGTACCTGCATTTTTCAGTAAAAAAGAAAACCAGTAGCAGGTATATATATTTAATAGTGACTTTAATAAAATTAATTATTTTCAATAAGTTACTAGTTACAAATAATTTGCTAGATATGATTTTAAAGATAATCACTTAAAACTACATGCATGTTTGCATTAAATTTGAGAAAAATACATTTTAAATATGACTTGAGCAAGAAGCGCGAACTCAGTGTAGTGGCATGAGCTATCATTCCTCTACAGAGAGAGTCTGAGAAACAAAAATTAAATTCTTAAAAATTATATTTAAAATATGTTGAAATGTACCATATCTCTTTAATCAATTGAATGATCTGTTAGGGAGAATTATTGGTATATCATTGTTCATTGAAATATTTTAAATTACTTATTTTTATATCGAAATACTCAAATTTAATATTAATTCATTATAATTAAAATACTTTTCTGTTTCTCTATCAAAACACTTACTATTTTATTGCTCCATTTTAAATTAAAATATTTTTTTAATTTTCTCATCAAAACACTCAAATTTTTTATTGTTTTATTTTAAATTAAAATATTTTTTCTATCCATATTCTTAAAATCTGAAAATTTTAAATATAATTAAGAATTTGCTCTTGTGTAATGCTCTCTCGTCTCGGAATCATGTGTGAAATTACATTTATGACCTTGGAGACAAGAAACAGATGATGTAAATTTGAAACACAACCGTCTTCCTAGAGCATCATACCACCAGTACTCAGAGGTGGATTCCGAATTTTCGTCAAGAGAGACAAAAAAAATAACAAATGAATTTAAACTCATTAGTTAATCAGATACTAGAAAAATAACAATGTTTACTTTTAATTTTCAATGTCTAAATCTAAATCTAGAGGTGTCAAAATTATTTTTAGAGACAAAATTTGGTGGCCTATCTTCTATAAAGAAGAAAATGAATTGTGGTGTTTTAGAAAGAAGCGCATGCAATAGAATATGTACGCAGATACACCGATATTTTTTTAGTTGACACCTTAAAAAAAAGGAAATTAAATGATTACCACCCGTTTGGTCTAATTTCAATTCTACCACCCACGCTAATTGGGTTCGTGCACCAAATTGGCGGGTGCGTGCACTAGGTTGGCGCACCAGGAGCGCGGACTGGGTTGGCGAAATGATGAATTTATTGATGGGCCTTGCCGAAAGCATATTGGGCCAAAGCAAAATATTTGATTGAACTCAAATTAGATGGAGACAAAATAATTGGAAGAAACGGCAAGCATCTTCTGTGCCTATCTGCAAACCATCTTGTTTAAACTTGGTCTAGATGAATCTTGAACTAGATTATGTATGTTCTACAAACACCAAGGCCACGAGAAGCAAGGGGATCTCTTCTCCAGCAGCTCACCGAAGGAAACAACAAAAATAGAAGGTGAGCTGGCTCTCTTCTCCAGTGCCAATTCAGTGCGCGCATCCGTCTATTTAGTACGCGAATTTAGTTAGCGTGAATAGTATGATTGAAAATAGACACAGTGATGTTCATTTAATTTATTTTTTTTAGAATATCAACAATAAAAATTTCAGGCAGATACATATTATCCTAATATTTTTATTAAAACCCCAAAAAAAAAACAAATTATCAAATCTGCTCCCACTCTAAAGTTATAATTATTTTTACCCTAACCGCCCGTGGGCTGGGCGGTCCACTTTTCCCACCAGACCGCCCAGCCACTGGGCGGTCCACTACCATGAGCTGACCGCCCAGCAGCTGGGCGGTCCGCTAGTGTTTTTTTTTTTTTTAAAAAGATTAGATTAGAGACAATATGAATATCAAGATGCTGAATTCTTAACGCTAAAAGTTCGAATTTTTTTTGTAAATATTAGTTAGATTACTTCTGTGAAGCATATTTATACTAAAATACGCTAAATTACTTGGAATTATGTTAAATTACGTTGAGTTACACTATATTAAGTTAAATTACACTAAATCACATTACATTACACTAAAATACGGTAAATTACATATGAATATGGACGATATCTTCACTGAAAAGGCGAAAAACGACGACGAAATGAAAACGGTCATAAAACGGCGCTCGAGTGTCCGATTTCAGCAAATGAGCACTTTTCGGAAAGCTTGAGAAAATGCGCATGCGTCCGTGTCGGCAATGCCGGATTCCAAAATTCAGAATCGCCAAAAAACAAAGGGAAGACCCTCAAAACTTGAGTTGAAGTTTCCGATTAAGATTTTCATTTCTATTATTCAATCCAAGTAGTTCAGTAAATTAGTTACACAATGAACTTGTAGAATACCAATTTTTACTATTTTTGGAAACTTTTTTACTATTTTTTATGATTCATGAAAGATGGCACAGAATCGGTCTACTTTAGCGTAATTTTGCGTAGTTTAGCGTAATTTACCGTATTTCAGCATAATTAGCGAAGTTATTGTTATTTAGCGTAATTTAGTGTAATTCAACGTAATTCAACGTAATTTAACATAATTCCAAGTAATTTAGCGTATTGAGTAATTTAGCGTATTGAGTAATTTAGCGTATTGAGTAATTTAGCGTATTTTAGCGTATTGAGTAATTTAGCGTATTTTAGCGTATTGAGTAATTTAGCGTATTTTAGCGTATTGAGTAATTTAGCGTATTTTAGCGTATTGCGTAATTTAGCGTATTTTAGCGTATTGCGTAATTTAGCGTATTGAGTAATTTAGCGTATTTTAGCGTATTGCGTAATTTAGCGTATTGAGTAATTTAGCGTATTTTGTGTAATTTAGCGTATTTCGTCGTCGTTTTTCGCCTTTTCAGTGAAGATAGCGTCCCTATTCATATGTAATTTACCGTATTTTAGCGTAATGTAATGTGATTTAGTGTAATTTAACTTAATATAGTGTAACTCAACGTAATTTAACATAATTCCAAGTAATTTAGCGTATTTTAGTATAAATATGCTTCACAGAAGTAATCTAACTAATATTTACAAAAAAAATTCGAACTTTTAGCGTTAAGAATTCACCATCTTTATATTCATATTGTCTCTAATCTAATCTTAAAAAAAAAAAAAAAAAAAAAAAAAACACTAGCGGACCGCCCAGCTGCTGGGCGGTCAGCTATGGAAATTGGACCGCCCAGTGGCTGGGCGGTCAGCTATGCACAGTGGACCGCCCGGCTGCTGGGCGGTCAGGTGGGAAAAGTGGACCGCCCAGCCCACGGGCGGTTAGGGTAGAAATAATTATAACTTTGGAGTGGGAGCATATTTGATAATTTGTTTTTTTTTTGGAGGTTTTAATAAAAATATCGGCATATTATCATAGTACCAATTTAATTATGATTCATGTTGAAAAATAATTCAATAATTTATGTAGCACACATCTCGGAGCATCAGATAACGACAAGCTGTCACTGAGGGTGTTTTACTGTTGGAAAACGACACAAGGAATCAATCTGTTGAAGTTTCAACTTTGAACTAAATCGGAGTCCAGGTTCGACGAACCCAACCAACACATTCGCTTTCTCTCCACGCACATCTTTACGAGTCCGGATCCAAGTAACTCAAATTTTGACTTTAGATTCAGATCGTCCGATCAGAATGATGGAATGCACGGCCCCTTCAATAGTCGTGCCACAACAGATCTGACGGTCAGGATCTATACTCAAAATTTGAGTTACTTTAGGTAATATGATGTCCAACTCCACTACTCCAGTCTCTCTCTCTCTCCATAAACCCCATCTGACCATCTCCTCGACTCCTAATATCACAGACAGAATCCATGGAATCTGCCGACAATGGAGGCTTCCACCCGCTTGACGAGAAATCTCTCGTCGAGTACATCAAGTCCACGCCGACACTGTTCACTCGCCTAGGAGGCCAGGCGGAGCTTGACCACCTCACCATTAAAGAGGTCGGCGATGGCAACCTCAACTTCGTCTACATCGTCACCTCCCCCAAAGGATCTTTCGTCGCCAAACAGGTTTTCATTCACAGTAATCTTTTATAATTCAGCAAGACAGATCTAAACAAATACGGATCAAACAAAACATAAAGAAAATTTTCAACTATCTCAGTCTCTCTGACAAATAAGTCTGGTAAAGCTATTCTTACTGGCTGGGTGCCAGAGCTACCTCAGTTTGGATGTGTTTATTTCATTTGTACCAGTCAAGTCTTCACAGTTCACACTACACTGCTGTAATATTAGTATTAGTATTAGTATTAGTATTAGTATTAGTATAGTATAGTATTAGTATACCCCTGATGATATCTGAGCCACCTGAATTTGATTTAGAAATGATTACTGTAAATATAATACCAATTACCATACCACTATAGCATTACTATTCTTTTCTCTTTACTTTTTTCTTATTCTATACCAACATAGGCTTTACCATATATAAGATGCATTGGTGACTCATGGCCAATGACAAGAGAGCGTGCATATTTTGAGGCCCGAACTCTACAAGAGCATGGCCGCCTCTGCCCAGATAATGTACCAGAGGTCTACCACTTTGATAGGTCAATGTCTCTCATCGGCATGCGTTACCTGGAACCGCCTCATATTATTTTAAGGAAAGGGCTCATTGCTGGAATTGAGTATCCATTGCTGGCACAACACATGTCGGATTACATTGCCAAGACACTCTTTTTCACTTCTCTCTTATACCATACCACTTCTGATCACAAGAAAGCTGGTAACATAAAGAAAGAAAATGTTCTTATGTTAGTTAGCCTTTTTTAATTCATTTTCTATTATAGTTCCTTTGACTAATTGGAACTGGTACCGGCACCTGGTGTTGGATTGTATGGGTAATGACAGGACTGGTACACTACCAGATGTGTTTGGTCTTTTGATTATTGTCATGCCCAAATGTAAAATGATGAACGTGGCATTATTGTCATGCTGTACCAGTACTGACATGACTGGTGTGGTAACTGGCAGTGGGTATTCCTCTATATATCTCTTTTTGATGCTTTCCTGTCGAAATTCTAAGCATAAGAATTGGATGGCCACATGGGTTAATAATTAATTCTCATAGAATCCTTGTCTATTCTAAAATACAGTTGCAGAGTTTTGTGCAAATGTGGAGATGTGTAGACTTACTGAGCAAGTGGTTTTCACGGACCCGTACAGGGTTTCTGACATAAACCGCTGGACCTCACCATACCTTGATCAGGATGCTAAGTCAGTCAGAGAGGACGATGAACTAAAATTACAAATTGCCGAGCTCAAATCCTTGTAAAATTCTAATTTTCCACTACAAAATGACATTTGAAATTTATTTTTTCTTTTGTTCTCGCTATTCTCGTACTGAGGGGAAATTGTTAAATTTAAATAGTTAATTTCTCAAGTTGTACTATTGAGACTCACAATAGAATCTTAATACAACTCAGTTTTTTCCAATCAAATACAAAGCAGGACATGAAAAAAACAATAATAATAATAATAATAATAATAACAATAAACAAATAGAAGGAACAAAGAAGCTAAAATGTGGTTGAACTGGCAGATACAATTCAGGCAGTGATCTTAACTGTAATGGTAATTTGCATAAAAAGAATGCTGAGTTAGATTTTGCTATTTTATGTGTAGGTTCTGTGAGAGAGCACAGGCTTTGATACATGGTGATCTCCACACGGGATCGGTGATGGTGACAACGGACTCAACCCAAGTGATAGATCCTGAATTTGGGTTCTATGCGCCGATGGGCTTTGATATAGGAGCATTTTTGGGAAACTTGATCCTGGCCTATTTCTCACAAGATGGCCATGCCACTGAAACAAATGATCGTAAGGTATGTGTATGTTTGAATTGGTTGGTTACAAGTACATATACTGGCATTAATAAAACGATCAATTATTGACATCAGGTTTGTAACCTGGTATACCTCAGTTACAGGCAATAAAATTTTGAAATTTCTAAAACTGATTTAAAAACATTTCAGGTCTACAAAGAATGGATCTTGAACACAATAGAAGAAACTTGGAGGCTGTTTGAGTACAAGTTTTGCTCTCTTTGGGATCTACATAAAAATGGAAATGGAGAGGTGTATCCTTTAGACGTATACAACAATGCAGAGCTTTTGCGTACGGCACAGAAAAAGTACATGAATAATTTGTTTCATGATTCGCTTGGATTTGGTGCAGCCAAAATGATTAGGTAAATAATTTGTTAACTTTATATATACTTACAGAAGCATACTAAGTTGCTCTTTCTGTCCCATTTTTTCTTTTTTCCAAAAGTGTTTGTGCAGCGAATGAATTCTTCAGATTACTCCCTTTTAAATTTCTTATTTAGAGAAACACTAAGGAGGGGCAGTTTGGGTATTTTGTATGAACAGGAGGATAGTCGGGATAGCACATGTTGAGGATTTTGAATCAATTAAAGATGAGTCGAGGCGAGCAAGTTGCGAAAGAAGGGCTCTCAATGTTGCAAAGTTGTTGCTCAAGGAAAGGCGGAAATTTGATACCATTGGCCAAGTTATCTCAGCAATTAAGGAAGGAAGCGTTGAATAATTGTAACTGAAAATTCGAATAATAGTAACTGCGAATTTGAATTATGGTGCATTTCGATGTACGTAAGCAGGTACTTTTTGTGGTTTTTGGCCATGCATATATGCTATTTGAACTTGAATAAGAAACAACCTTCTTTCTGTTACTTGTATGCAATTAAATTGCTATAGAGGCAAAAGTCACTCTGTTTATTGGAATGGAAGGTTGAAATTGTTGTACAACATAAACATTATGCATTTATGCTGATAGGATAAACTTCATACACTTAATAATCTTAGAGCAAACACGGATGGCAAAATAAAATGAAGAGAAAATTAGTACAAATTTCAGCATGAAAAAAAGAGAGAAGGTAAAATTAATCTTCAGATACTTGAAACTCAGAAATATAATAGATGATCAATCCTCTACTAATTATAATTAACATATCATCTCTAAGCTTTAAGCGGATTTCTCTTAATTAGTGTCCGAGAACAACTTTCTCCTTGTTGTACTCGTTCAGTTCATCTGACATATCGTCATTAGTAGTAGGAGTTTGGGAAGCGGGCGGTGGGGCAGCTTTTACATTGACTGCGTTGGCCTCCTCCTCTTGATCCTCTGGTGCCTGCCGGTCAGCCGGGCGGCACGTCTTGTCATTCAACTGACACTTTGGTTTATGACCAGTAGGTGCTGTCTCGGCAATAGCATCTGCTGGCTTCAACACTAGAACTACAACCAGGATTGCAACGATGAACAATGCGCGGAAAGATGCCATGTTTTTTTTTTTTATTATTTCGAAATGCTTACAGTTGAGGTTAAAGGCTCAAGAGGGGGGGTTAAATAGAGCTAGATTTTTTATTTTTAGGTAATGAAGATTAATCTGTGGACTGTGGTTCAAAATGAAGGGGCCAGTTGTTTCTTTGAATTTGACTTGTCCTTTTTTAGAAAAAAAAAGTTAGGATATAACAGAGCATCAACAGCACACGACATATTCTATTATTAGTCAAGATGTGCAATTGTAGAATGAATGAATGAATGCCTCTTGAATCCCACTCAAATATCAATGGGTTGTTCGGCAACAAAGAATTAAGCCTCCTTAATCTGTTTTTTTAGCTTCTTAATCTTGTCGAATAAAAAATTGAATCTTGTTATGTTGATTTTTTCTTATTAATAAATTTTACAAGAAAAATGCAAATTTACAAGAAAATTTACAATTATTTGATATTCTCCAATATATAATAAAAGACAATTGAATAAATTATACTCCATATTATGTGTTCATGATATTAAGCAAGAAAATTTCTATATTTTGCAATTTCATCGGTATATAGAAATGAATATTTGAAAAGCAATAAATTATTTTCATACAAAATTCTGCATCACACAAACTGCATTACTTTACTTGGACGTCCAGCACATAGAGATTAAAATTAATTGTTTTGCCGAAATAAGTTATTTTCATACAAATTCATTTTGCACCACACAAACTGTATTACTTTAATTGAACGTCCCAGCACATCGAGATCAAAATTAATTGTTTTGCCGAAACTTAATTAGCTTCTCAATTTGTTTAAAAAATTATTTCACCAAGAGATCACTTGAACAATATTTTATTATAACAATTTTTAACAATCTTATAAAATAAGGCATAAATTTATATATATTTTTGAAAAAGTTTTTTTTTTTTAAAAAGAAATTTATATATATTATAATCATGATTTATGTTATTCACGTATCATGTCTTTAAAAAATGATGTGTTTTATGCATGTTTCATTATACATCACGACATGGTACATCACTTGATGAAGTCACGGTTTACATCTCTAATTTATGGTAATTCAATTGATGTAGGAAGATCAATCTTTTCAATTAATTTAAGGTAATCCAATCCAGTTGTTTCTTTGAATTTGCACTTGTCCTTTTTTAGGAAAACAAGTTAGGATATAACAGAGCATCAACAGCACACGACATATTCTGTTATTAGTCTTTTTTTTTTTTGAAAAGATCCGATAGTAGCTATCAGGTGAACTGTTATTAGTCAAGATGTGCAATTGTAGAATGAATGAATGATAGTGTGCCTATTGAATCCCATTCAAATATCAATGGGTTGTTGGGCTCCTTAATCTGCTTACTTTAGTTTCTTTAGCCGCTTAATCTTGTCAAACACCGGTTCCTTAGCATGGATTAAGATCACCTCCTTTAGCCTCCTTTTGCCCATATCTGAATCCTCTGTCCGAACCTTAAGACACCTCTACTCCTTCTTTTAGCTTCCTTAGCTTTCACTCATAGATTAAGACAACCGAATATTAGTTCCTTAGCGCTAATTAAGCTTTTAATCCTCCACTTTTAATCCCTTGTTGCCAAACGGCCCCAATGTTGCCAAACGGCCCCAATCTTTAATGTTCTAGATAACTAGCATAGTACAAATCAATTATTCGGGTTCGGTTCGACGAGGTCAAAAATTCATGATTCAGAAATAATTCAGGTATAATTTGGAAATGATTGGAAACTATCCGGACTAGAGATCTCAGTCCTACAAGGAAGCAAAAAAAAATATTTTGGAAAAATTCGGAAAAAATTCGCGAATAATTTAGTAAAATTAGAGAAAAGTTTGTAAAATTCGTGAATTATTCTGGAATAATTTGGTTAAAGTTCGGTCAACGAATAATTTGACGTTCGATTTGTCATCACAAAAAAGAAATATTCAGCGAATCTTGTGACTAGGATAACTAGAACCTCAGGTAAAGTGAAAGTAAAATTAAATGGGCCCAGCATTATAGCAGAAAGAAGTCAATGGACCGAAATTTTTTTTAGTTACCATTGTCAAAAATCGAAATTAAATCAATACCACTCGGTCCAAACTTTTTCCAATCCTACCACCCACGCAGATTCAATTCGCGCACCAAATTGGGCTGGTGTGCGAACTGGGTAGGCGCACCAAGGGGTTTGGTGCTTATAAAGGGCGGCGCGCATCAAATTTGGTGCTCAAACGGGGTGAAGCGCACCAGCCAACGGTAAAAAGGTAATTTTTTTATTATTTTTAAATTAGTTAGTTGAGTATAGTTGTTTAAAATAGTCCAAAATAAACTAGAATTGTTTTAAATAGTTCAAATGATGTCCAAAATTGGTAATATTCTAAATAAACTATACTTTGTAGTATTTTGGACCAATTTTTTTTAGAAATGTATCAAATTAGCCAAAATTGAATAGAAATGCACTAAATTGATCTTGTATTGTTTGAATTTAACCAAAATTGTACCATTTCTTAACCGATGGTGTCCAAAAATTAGTAAATTATAAATATACCATATTTGTGGTATTTTAGACCAAAATTGAATAGAAATGCACCAAATTGACCTTGATTGTTTGAATTTAACTAAGATTGTACCATATTTTAACCGATAGTATCCAAAAATTAGTAAATTATAACTGTACCATATTTGTGGTATTTTAGATCAAAATTGAATAGAAATGCACCAAATTGACCTTGCATTGTTTGAATTTAACTAAGATTGTATTATATTTTAACTGATGGTGTCCAAAAATTAGTAAATTATAAATAAACCTTATTTGCGGTATTTTAGACCAAAATTGAATATAAATGCACCAAATTGACCTTGAATTGTTTGAATTTACCCAAAATTGAACTTTTTTTTTACCGATGGTGTCCAAAAATTAGTAAATTATAGATGTATCATATTTGTGGTATTTTAGACCAAAATTGAATAGAAATGCACCAAATTGACCTTGAATTATTTGAATTTACCCAAAAATTGAACTCTTTTTCTACTGATGGTGTCCAAATATTAGTGAATTATAGATGTACCATATTTGTGGTATTTTAGACCAAAATTGACTAGAAATACACCAAATTGACCTTGTATTTTTTGAAATTTATACATTTAGTACCAATAGTGTCAAAAATCGACAACATTTAAAAAAAATCTTGTATTATGGCGTCAACAAACGGTACCGCACAAACTGGTCTGCCTCACAATGATGTGGATTTTGATATGGAGTTGGCCAAGACCGTTTTCCGCACTTAACGAAGGAGAGTATTAGCCCCATTTGTTGGTTCCTGTACAAGAACCACAAGATCATAAATTCACATGTAAGTTTACATTTATTAACTACATGCAAATAATTTACATATTCATTTGAATAAATAAATAAGTTATATTTTTGTTTATTTTGAAATTAAATACAGACTCACGACCTCACGTCGACATGGAATAACCAGATGAATATTCTCTACGACAAACAATTTGCACCGGTGTTATAGAGGATGAGTATGTGACATGTGTCCTAGCTCACTCCTATAAATGCATATGTCGCTCTTATATATGCCCTGGTCGAGAGGTGGCAGCCGGAGACGCACACATTCCACTTGCCTGTTGGAGAGATTACGGTGTCTCTTCAGGACGTGAGTTGTCTGTGGGGCCTGTCCATTACTGGAGAGGTTGTAACGGGTGTGGAGTATGGAGACTTCTCATAGCTCGTTACCGACCTGTTGGGTTCCGGGTTGATGAAGCAGAGGATTACTAAGAAGGGGATCATTTATTCCAAGAACGACATTAGTATACCATCATTGAGGGAGCGGTTCAGGTAACTTTTATTTTTTGAATTTTGACATTAGTATACAATCATTTCACAATTTTGACTAAATTAATTCAAATTTACAGTGGAGTCCTAGATGCGGAAGCTTCTTCCGAGGTGGTAGATCGGTGGACCCCAGCTTACATCATAGAGATGTTCGCTTGTTGGATGTTCCTAGATTCATTGGGGAGCACTGTTCCTGGTTGTTTGCTTGAGTGGCTGAGGGACTTGGTCCAGCCGAAACAGATGAACTGGGGTGCAGCGGTCTTGGCATGTCTATATCGAGATTTATGCACTGTGCGCTGCCAGGTATAAATTATTTTTTGCTTGATTGTAATATAAATAAATAAATGGTTACACAAAAAAAAACCTAAAAATTAACTGCAACTTGTATCTAAATAGAGAAACAAGGCAAATTTGTACGGTCCAGTTGGTCTCCTCATGTTATTGGTCGTGGATGAGATTTCCATTCGGCCGTCCACAACCACGACAGAAAGGTTGGGCTCCCCGATGAGGTGAGCCTAACGGGATTATATGTCCGGCTTATGCGCAGAGATTCTGCTCGAAGAAGACGTACGTCCAGACCCCGCATGACAAACCACTTAATGAACCACCCCCAATTCTCAAAATCCAAATGCTAGCGGGATTAATTGATTCTCCGCATCATATCCGGTAACAATTAACAACTTACCCTTGTATCTGCCTGACATGAAACAAGCATCGATGCTGATGACGGGTCTGAGGTGACCTACTGCTTCTATACACGGTCCCCATGCCCATGCCAATCTTATGAAATACCAGTACCCTGACTTTTATAAAGGCTTTGAAACAACTTTATAGTGGGTTCCTGGATTTTCCCTTTTGATTGCCTCCAACAAAGGGACAATCAGCGCGTAAGATCCCTCATAACTACCAAATGTCTGGGCAATTGCTAACTCTCTATCACGCTACAATTTGTTGTACTTTGGGACGATGCCCTCGTACCTTTCAGCAACCAGGTCACTAATAGCTCTGATACTAATATCAACATTTTTTTCTCAAAGACAATTTTATGCAGTTGGCGACCATAGCGGACGTCAACTGCGCATGATCTAACCTGGTTGCCTCAGCGTGGCATGTGTGTTTTTCCTCATTCTTCATGATGGCCCAAGAATTTTCAAAGCCGGTAGCCTTCGCAACCAACCCCCACTTACACCGAGCGCTCTTGCATTTATACCTCATCTTGGTTGTATCGCTGTGTGTCTGTTTGATCTTAATATTTTTCTTTATGTGCCAGTGGTGAATTGTATCTTTCATTTGATCCTTGTTGTCATACGTCATCCCTTCAGACAATTCATGTCTTTCTCTAGCCTAATTTAAAATTTAAAATTTTTAAAATTTTTAAATTTTAAAAATTGAAAATAAAATAGAAATATAAATTAACAAATAAAACTCTGAACCCACAAAAAGGTTGTCAGCCTCTTGAAACCCCGATGTGTCATGAAATTCTCCGAACTGGTGTCTTTCTCCATCACCCGATATCGGCCCTTCACATACCAAGCACAACGACCAGACTCCTCATCACTATGATCTGCTGCGCCTACCGTCGTCATTAGCATCCCAATTTTTCTTTGCCTCCCATTCTTCGGGATCCTCGTCTGTATTGTCATCATAATAAAGTGGTTCCGGGGTTTCAGATCGGTCCCGGTCAGATTGGGCACGGCTAGAGCTAGAGGATGAAATCCGAGATCAGCCCCTACGGATGGGGACCTACTAGTACCCGCTAAAGTTAGAGCCCGAGTAGGACCCGTCACTGAATACTCAATGACCCGACCCTGGGTAAACTACAACAATGGTCTGGTGTTCTGTCTGGGGTTGGCAACCACATATAACTCTAGAAACTTAAAAGGTGTTGTCATATTCATGGTCATTTGGGTATACAACCCCCAATTGTTATCGTATAGTACAGGGAGCTGTTGGAACCATGTTTGGTTGCCTTGGCCAATATTGATCCTTGCGGATATTACCAGTTCGTAATAGTTCGGGTCAATACCAAGTTTCTGGTACATTTCTCTAGTTATACCACTGAAATCTAAACCTGAGCCGATATTGAACATTTTCTGGGGTTGGGTACTATAATAAGCACCATTGGCCCTTGTAATATTCACCACCAAAATAACAAGAAATTTCAATCATAGTTGGTTGAATTACGGAACAAACTTAACAATTAATAAATTTACAGTAAATTAAAAATACAATTAAATAATTATAAAAAAGTAAAGGACTAAGGTGAAAAAAATAAGTTACTCTTTGCTCACTTGTCTGCCTCCTTGGCGAATTGTGAATAAAAAAGTTATAATTTTCGCTCATATACATCACAAAGGCTGGTGCCTACCCAATCAGTAGACCAGGCTATTTTGATGCGCGAACCCAATCCGCATGGGTGGTAAAATTGAAAAAAATTGAGAACCGGTGGTATTTATTTAGTTTTGATTTTATCAAGTGGTAACTAACAAAATTTCGGGTCAATGGACAACTTGTAAGCATTTTCGTCGGTAAAAGAAGTCAACAATCTCTCTATCTCACCTTTAAAAATTTAGAAACTAAAGCAGTTGCCATTACAGCTTTCAGTAGAGCTAGCGTAGACTAGGTCTGTTTAAAGTTGCAGAGTCAACCCTACCAAAATCAAGTCTCTAACCAACCCAACCCTATTGCAATTCATTCTGGTTTTCTCTTCAAATTAACCAGTCCATGGCATCTAATGAAAGAAGTTTTGTGCTTTGGTTGCATGGTCTTGGCGACTCTGGTACAGCCAATGAGCCTATTAAAGACCAGTTCACGGCACCAGCGTTGGCCGGTACCAAGTGGGCATTTCCTACGGCACCCTCCGCTCCAGTCACATGCAACAGTATTTAATTTCACTCTCTTAATTTCCCTTCTCCAAACACCAAGCTAGATTATTAACACTGCACTAGTGCTACCAATTGGTACTGATTGGTATAGGACATGAATGGTATATGGTACAGTCAGGTACAGTGATCATATCTTTTGGATATTAACTGTTGCTCAATTTTTATTCAGATGGTGCCATCATGAATTCTTGGTTTGACATCTGTGATACACCAATCACCTCCGTAAGTCGTATTTACTCACTAATTATATCATTTAAGCATGTTTTAATTCTAAATTTTCACTACCAACCACTTGTGGTACCAGACATGCTGCACCACTGTTACGGATTTCATTGTGATTTTATGTCCAAACTGGATATGAAACCTGATTGATACGATATTATTATTTGTTTTGTTCTAAACGCAAAAGGAATTTGATTTTTACCAGAAATCTGTGAGAGGCTTGGACGATGTGCTTGAATCAGTGCAAAAAGTTCATGCAATTGTCGACAAGGAAATATCGGATGGAACAGACCCTAAAAACATTTTCATTGCTGGACTTAGCCAAGGAGGTATATATCATCCTAAATAAATTTGGAATGTGATACTATTCTGATACTATAAAAAGATGCTATAAATCACTTCTGAAGAACTCTTTTATTTATTCATTTATATATTCTTCCAAAGACTGTATATAATTTAAGCATGCATTAAGAAAATAAGCAATTAATGGTTTGCTAGGTGCCATGGCCATAGCAAGTGTTCTACTTTACCCAAACACTCTAGGAGGAGGTGCTGTATTCAGTGGTTTCCTTCCCTTCGATTCCTCGATTAAAGATCGCATTTCTCCTCGAGCAAAGAAGGTACTGGTACCAGTACCAGTACTAGTACTATTAATTCTTTCTTCAATTTTTTTAAACTTTAAAGCTAGGAACAAGTATTAATTTCATTTTCATATCAATCTCTGACAATTTCAAATCTTAATTAATATTATAGACTCCAATTTTGTGGTGCCATGGAAAGCTTGATACGCTTGTGCCATTTCAAGCTGGGGAAGATGGGAAACACTTCTTGCACAAACTTGGCATCACTTGTAAATTCAAGGTACTCAACTATAATTAATTAATTAAATGATTTTCATATATAATATAGTAACTAACCATTGGAAATATTTATTTCAGGAGTATCCTGGTCTTGGGCATTCATTGGATGAAATGGAATTGGAATGCTTGGAGGCATGGCTCAAACATCAACTGCAGAAATCCAACAAAAAATCATATTTCTCCACTTGTGGTTGTGGTCTCTTCAACAAATTCTCTTCTTAGTTTCAAATCTCTCCTTTTGGTTTTGGTTGGAATTTGTGTATCGTAAAAAAAGGTTTCATCAGAGGACAAGAGAAAAAGATGATGTATTAATGTGCATTATATTTTAAAAAACAAATTAAATAAACCTGATTGGACATAAACTTGATCATTTTCCAGCTGAAATCGGAATCGAAATCGATCCGATGACAAGTCACTATTAATTTGGGCCACGTCACTGAGTTTAGCAATTAAAGAGATTCATAATTTCTAAATCACTTTATCTCAGAAATTTAATTAGAGTTGTTTTTAAAGCAAATTTGCTAATTTAAAAACTGTGGTACATCCTATCAATTATATTAGCAATTAACACATCAGATTAGTAATTTAAAAGAAATCACCATTGCAGATGCTCTAAAGAATTATTTTTAAAGCAAACTTGCTAATTTAAAAACTGTGGTACATCCCAGCAATTATATTAGTAATTAACACATGAAATTAGTAATTCAAAAGAAATCACCGTTGCAGATGTTCTAAGGATTTTAACAACGATTGACCGATCAAAATTTTCTTTAATTAATTAATTTTGAATTTTATTAATAAAAATTTCGACCTAATAATATAATAGTGACTAATTGACCAAAAATGAAAGCAAAACCTCAATTTTTCATGCCTCCACCATGCCTCCATTTTTTAAGTTTTAAATTTTGACATTGACATTGACATGGTGGAGGCATGAAACATGGAGGCATTGGAACCCTCCTCTTCTCACAATTGACATTGACATTGACATTGACATTGACATGAGAAAGCGGGTGCGCAGCTTCGTACAAGGAGTCGTACAAACACAGCAAACCCTCTCAGTCCTTCTCCTTCTCCTTGTCGCCGCCGGCCTCTCCTTCTTCCTCCTCGCCGGCGAATCTGATTCTGCGCCGTCGACGGATCGGATGGCTCGGAGCTTCGTTCTGTGGCTTCACGGGCTGGGCGATTCGGGCCCAGCAAACGAACCAATCAGAAGCTTCTTCTCTTCTGACGCTGCGTTTAACCTCACCAAATGGGCCTTCCCTTCTGCGCCTAATTCACCCGTCTCTTGCAATTTCGGTGCCATCATGCCCTCTTGGTTTGATATTCATGAGATACCTATTTCTTCAGTAAGCTAAGCTCTCTCTATCTATCTTGCATAATGCATACTAATTACAGCAATGGTTTTAATTCAATCTCTGCTTCTGCTAATTAATTAATGACTTCCCTTTGGTACAATTGGTACTTTGAAACTATTAATTATTATGTCTACTTAATTAGGCTTCCCCAAAAAATGAAAAGGAGGTAATTGAAGCTGTGCAAAAGGTGCATGCAATCATAGACAAGGAGGTGCAAAATGGAATAAGTCCTCATAATATTTTTGTTTGTGGATTTAGCCAAGGAGGTATTCTTATTCTATGCCTGTTTATAATACATATATATTTGTATTCACTATTCAGTACTGTTTTTTTTTTTTTTTCTTCCTATACAACACATGGAGTAATCCTGAACCAAGTTGTATAATATAATGAAAGATTTTTTCCGTTTTGGTAATCTACCTCTTGGTACAATACTGGTACCTGTCACTGCTCTAATCCTAGAATCAATTTTGATGATACCGGTATATCTACTTTGTTATTGCTCCTGTATATAAATAATTGAAACTTTTAGTAAAAGCTAACCAGTATCAATTTTTACCATGGCATGTCAGGTGCATTGACCTTAGCTAGTGTGCTGCTTTATCCAAAGACCTTAGGTGGTGGTGCAGTTTTGAGTGGCTGGGTACCTTTTAATTCCACAATTATTGAAAAAATCTCTCCAAAGGCAAAAAAGGTTTTGTAGCTTTCCACTACTTTTTTTTTTATATGTATATTGGGAATCTGTTGGATGCCCTTAATGATTCTGCAATTTCATCAATGCTTCCAGTAAAGCAAAAGTCTCTTTACTATCCTCTATGTTTTATAATTTACTTTGTATTTGATGCCAAACTACCCTCCTCGTCCATGCAGAGATATACAATGGAGGGTTTGTTTGTGCATGAAAAGTGAGGGGCAAAAGAGAGATTTTTTTTTTGTTTGGTAAGATAAGTGTGATATTTTTATGGTTTGTGGGAGTATGCATGACATTTTTCTGAGATAAGCATGAAACTTTATGCAATTTTGTATACTGTTTGTGCCTGGCTAAGGAATGCTAATAGTTGGTTTAAATTGTTTCCAGACACCGATCTTGTGGTCTCATGGTATGGCTGATACCACTGTGTTATTTGAAGCTGGCCAAGCTGGCCCACCATTTTTACAGCAGGCTGGCATGACTTGTGAATTCAAGGTAATAATTTTTATGTGCATAAGAGCCCACTGTTTTAGTTTGTTTTTTTCGTACAAGGACAGCAAGTCTGTTATGACTTATGAGAGAGAATTCACTTGTAGTAGACACAACAAAAGAATGACAACAAAACAAAATTAACATATATAAGCCCAAAAGAAAGAATAATTAGAGAGAAATTCTGGCAATCAATAAATTTGTTTGATGGAATGTTGGTTCAATTCTGAACCAGTCATAACAATAAATGGAATTGGGTGTGGAGTACTGCTGCATTACCAAATCCGGAAAGTAATTAAACAAAGTTGATAACTGATTAAACAATGAATTTACAGGCATACCCAGATCTTGGTCATACAATTACAAGTGATGAAAAAAATTCGCTAAAATCATGGATCAAGAGTCGACTGAAAAGCTCCTCTTGAAGTGTTCTTAAGAAATGCACTGAAAGACCAGCTTGTTTCTTTTTAGGTCATGCATGTAATTTGTATGGATTAAAAAGTTTTCTGATATTTTTGGCTGAGCTTGTTTCCTGGCTAAGTACTACTGCTTCAGCTGAACTTACTATTATAAGTGAAGCAAACTTTCATGAACCTCAATGTATGCCATTGTGAGATATCAAACTACAAAAGTATTGCCTACGCTATTAATTTAGACTAAGAATTGGACAGAGCAAAACCAAGTATATATGGTTGTTCAAAATTTTCGAGATTTGTTAACTCGTCACATGTTAAAATCAGAGGTGCAAGGAATAATGGTTTCTTCCTCCAAAAAAATTAAGACAGTATTTCTTCTGGTTCTGGAGTAATATTATTAGTTTAATGGGTGCACGAAATTAATTATATCATGGAATATTGGACTCCATTGTACATATGTTTGTTGGAAATATTATTTGTATATTTTCATATGCAAAATTAAAGTGAATAATACATCATTGGTATTTACTACAAGTAGAAGTAGGTCGGTGCTTGTAATTATTTCGGTGTAGCGCCTCTATGGATAATGGATACCAGTTTCAGGCCATGTAATATCTGGGCCGGGATAACGGAGTAGGTCCGATCCGATGCCCATCGGACCTACTTTTAGGTTCAACGAGCATGATGACCGTTCGATTTAATTTTAAATTTGTGCGCACGAAAATTGAAACATACATGCACAAAGTTTAAAAGCGTTCCGCACGAATCTAAAAGCAAATTGACGGTGTTAAAATCTGACCTACTCTCAAGTGCTTATGGAGAACAGACTTTTGGGCCCGATGGGGTCCAGCACCATCCGATAATCTGTGCGCACGAAATTCGATGCGACCATGCACGACTATTAAAGCGGGACTGTTATAGTAACAAGTGCTGTTTTAGCTAGTCTCTCTCCCTCTCCATCGTGGCCTCCTCCATCTTTCCGTCCACCGCCTCAGGATCTAATGGTCGAAAACATATTTTGGATTGATGGGAGGTCAAGGGGATCATATCAAGCTTTTGGTGATATTTTAGTATTTGATATGACTAACAACACCAATCAATATTTGCAGAGTGGCGAAGCCATAATTTTTGTCAGAGGTAGGCTATGAATGGGAAACACCCGAAATCTATCATCACTAACCAAGATCCGGCAATGAGCGTTGTATGCTATCTCTGAAAATAAATAAGAAGTCATTGCCGGGTCTTGGTTAGTGATGATAGATTTTCGGGTGTTTCCCATTCATAGCCTATTGTATGCTATCTTCGCCCTTGATATTGCATGCCGTGCAGCTCTATTGGATTGAACCACCACCAGATATCTATTTTTTTTTTGTGCGCTTATTAGGGATGAAGGGGCGGACACTTTCAAGTGGTTTTTCGAACCTTTTTTAAAGCTATGAATGGGGAACACCCAAAATCTATCATCACTAACCAAGACCCGGCAATGAGCATTGCAATAGCAGGGTTTTTTCCAAATATAAAGCACAGGTGTTGCCAATGGCATGTTATGAGAAAAGCAAGGGATAATTTGGTGG
This sequence comes from Carex parvula, assembly GCA_025461045.1. NCBI lineage: Eukaryota > Viridiplantae > Streptophyta > Magnoliopsida > Poales > Cyperaceae > Carex > Carex parvula. The sequence goes on along the minus strand of JAJGRW010000436.1, from coordinate 392,012 downwards.
CACGGTATGGTGAGATAAAGGGTTTTGAAGATGACTTACAATCTTGCATTAATTCAAGCTTGACAATTGAAGAGTTTGAAAATGGGTGGAAAGAGATGCTTCAAATGTATAACGTGCAAGATAACCAACATTTGAACTCGATGTTTAGAACTCGGGAAAGGTGGGTTCTGGTTTATTTTCGGGATATCTTCTTTGCTAACATGTCTACTTCACAGCAATGTGAGAGTGCTAATGCTGTTTGAAGTTATGGACCGACTCGCACACATCAATCTACAACTTCGTCATTGAATTTAACAAAACGTTGAGGGCATATTTGCAAACGAAGATGAAGAGGATTTTAAATCTTGCACAGAACAGTTACAACTATGGTCGTTTGATCCGATAGAGGTTGAAGCACGTCGGGTTTACACCAGAAAAGCTTATTCCCTGTTTAAGAATCTCCTTAGAGAAAGTACAAGGTACACCATACATGAGGTAGAGAAGGATGCATTATATGAGGTTAAGTTGTAATTGCATGGGTATTCAATTTCAAGGCCTTCTATATTCACATTCCTTAAAGGTCATGTTTAATCTTGGAATGCGCCTTCATCCTCGTTACATGCTCCCGAGGTGGACCAAAGAGGCAAATCAAGGGGTGAAGAAATATCATAGTGATGTTGAAAGGTACGACGTGTGGTACATTTTCTGTTTATATTTCACAAAATTTTATATTCTTGCTAGCACAAGTTAATTTTGATTTCATTTTTATAGGTATAGACATCTTCACACGAAGGCCATGAATTGTACAGCTAGCATTGCTTGCACAAAGCTTGAAAGATGCTACAACGAAATAGATGAAATTGCAAAGAGCATGCGGGTTGATATGTCAACTAATGAACTATAAATATCCCCCTCAAATGCACTAAATGTGCTAAATGTTTGAATGGTGAATGTTGAGGGCATAACAGTCTTTTTTTTTTTTTAATTCGGATTTTTATGCTGTTGCTGATATCAAGCATGAGTTTTTCGAATTTTAGACTAAACTGCGTAATATTCTGGATCAGAGGGTTGGTTGGATAAAAAATCAGGAAATGAAGGTATGATTATGTTTCTGATTTCATCATTATGGTTGTCTGGTACTGAGATTTTACTGCTGCTGTGCTTATTTTGCATGTACCAGAATACCAAATATGGCGCTTGGTTTTGTGCTGAATTGTTGTCTTCATTTTACTGTTTGGTAAAATGCTTTTTTGAATGTTTGCACTAAATGTGCTTAATGTCCTTGTTGTGCATAGTTTAATTGATTTCTTGAATATTATAATGTATACAAATGCGATGATTTTGAATACTGGTATACAATATGTTAGACTTCCTTTTGCCAGTGTTGTTTTACTTCCTTTTTTGCTGACACAAGTGTACTTCTTTTGTTGGAACAAATTTATCTCCTTTTGCTGGAATAATCTATGCACTAAACTTCTTTTTTGTTTACATTTTTGTACCAATCATTGGTAACAACTTAATTCTAAATTAATTGAAAAGATCTCCAGTTCTTTGTAACTTGGGCATATTAGCAAAATTGGAAGTAGAACAGAATTAACAAATCCATAATGCACAAGGGCCAATACGAAATATAATTGACAAAATTAACATTTTTTGAGCTTCAATTGCCAAAGATAAAAGGATCGGATTCGGATCACCTGAAATTCCAAAACCAATGAACAGTAATCCTGAAATCCCTGCAATCCGAATCCAACCATTGAATTTTTTCCGATAACGCATCTCGAAACAATTCGACGGCTGGATTGTCTCGGATTTCAACAGATGCACTTCCAAATGGATCGGTGTACTTAATACAAATAATTTGCTAATTCAAACTAAAGTAAAAAGATTAATTTTCACAAATCAGGCAATGTAATATCTTAAATTAGGATTGATTCTGAATTAATATTTCTATAACATATATAATTGTAGTCTAATATTTTAAACTTTTTATCAAAAATAATTAGTTTCTCGAAATCTATATTGCAGAGATTTTACAATGCAGTGACTAAAAAAATGAAGTAAATTTAGTTCTGAAACAAATTAAGTCTTAAACCAAAACATTTTGAATCATCAAATCAACAGATCTCCTATTTAAAAGAATCAAGCAAGCATGCTTTTCAACCATAGTTTACATTATATAACTTAATTTGAGGCATCAATTAATTAGTAGCTTTTCAGAGGCAAAATTAGCAAGAAGAAAAACTAGAAAAAGATTGTACAAGTCTACTTTTTCTTCATTTTTGCTCTCTATCTTACAGTGAAAAGTTCAAGAGCAACTAATTTCAGTTGTCAAATGTAAAATAGGATTGAAAGCAGGTGAAAAATTAAAAATCTAATTACAATCTAAATCTTTCAGTTATCCCAAAGAAGCTTTTCGCCGATAAACCTAACAAATCTACCAAGGACGCTACTCTTACCAGCATCAGTGCAATGATCATGATCATGATCATGATCATGTGCAGTGCATCCATCATCATGATTTTGATGATCAATATTGCAAAATTCATCGTGAGTATGATTCGCATCCTCGACAAGCATGATCTCCTCCTCTTTCTTTGTTTTGTCGTCCAGTTCATTGAACCGATCATCTGTTGATCTCTTACGGTCTTTACCTGATCTCTTGCGACGGGACCTACGACCACCTTTTCCTTCTTCATTCGCCTCCACTTTCTCTATTATCTCGTGAATAACTTGCCGGTTTGGCGAAGCATCCCATCGCTCCCAGAAGACCTACACATAATGCATGCATGCAATTTTTAGAGGCCTAGCTAGTTTCATAATTAATTACTATATATAATGGAATAATTAAATATTATGGACATAAACATTCTAGATAACATATATAGACTCATTGTGAAAAAAAGGAAGAAAATACTAATTAATTCGGAAGGAACTGGTATGAATCAAACTCAAAGACTTAGAATTTTCAAGACATAACAAACTGGTTTGCTAGTCAAACACTCAACTGAAATGCCTTGTCTGAAATTTGACCTTGAGAAATATATATATTACTATTTCAAGGAGTATAAGAAATTAATTAGACAATTAATTGGGGCTGCTAATTACCGCCAATAAATGGCAAGAAAGAATAGTGTATATATAGGCATGTGTTACCTTGTAACAACTGAAGCAGCCACAAGCCAAATCCGGTGAGTGCTCTGGCGATCGCCGGAGATTGGAGGGCTCTCCAGAGGCAGCAAAAAGGAGGTAAAAAAGAACGTCTTTCTCCTGAGGTGAAAGTGCTGTCGCAAGTGCCGCTACTGCTACAGGAAGTACAGCAGAAACTTGCGACGGCGACGGCGACGGCGACGGGTGGATGCGCCGAGGCTTTCCCATTAATTATGTGTGTGTGTGTGTGTGTGTGTTTGGTGGTTATCGTTATGGATTGATACTTGTGAATTTTGTAACTCTAGAGAGAGAGAGCGGTTGGTGCGCTCGAGATGTCTTTAATGTTTACTTATTTAGAGAGAGAGAGAGAGAGGTAGGTGAATTGTGAAAGAAGAGAAGATGGTTTTTAGTCTCTAAAAAGAATTTAGAATCTAGATAGAGAGAGAGAAAGACGGTAGTTGATTTCAATTTGTTTGCAAATAAGTAAACTGGTTTGATTAAATTGGAGAGAGAGAGAGAGAGAGTCACAGAAGACGGTTTCAACGAGGAAATTTTTAATAAAAGAACAAAAAAGAAGCAATTAACAATTAAGGGATCTTTTGTGTCATTATAAATCGGTACCAATGTGTGCATTTTGAACATGAAAACATACGAGGCAAGAGTTGCTAAAAGAGTAGCTGAAAATGTAACACCACACCACACCAACCAAATAACTCACTTCATATTGGACAACATTGTTAATGACACAATGAAAAATAAGGGATAGTTTGAACAATTACGGAAGTAGTAGTAGTCTGTCATTGGTCAGAATTGTTGACTGATTCCGCCGCGTTCTTCATCAGAAAATTAATTTGTTCTTTTCAGCATATTCTCCGTTGTTTTGTGTGAAGCTGCTTCTACATTACATATATGATGATAAAAACATTTTTCATCTGGTACTGGTAGTCTGGCTGGTAGAGTTAGAGTTCAAAAGGCTGCTTGCTTCTACATAAAAGAATTTGCAATAATCATTTGAACCCAAAAGTCAGCATTATATGAAATATTATATCCTCAAAACCGTAAAATAATTAGGTATAATAAAATAATAGAATATTAAATAATATTTTTTATTGGTAGCCGACTTAACCTCAACTACCACGAAGAAAGGACAAAAGGAAAAGAAGATATTGTTATAACATCACTATTTTCATTTTTTTTTTCAAAAGAAAACAATATGGGTTGATAGCTTTTTACATGCACTGTACAAATATCTCAATTTCCCCTAAATTGTGTTTTTTTTCTCTCTCTTTCTCTTTCTCTTTCTCTTCCGATATTTTTATTAATACCCCAAAAAAAAAACAAATTATCAAATCTGCTCCCACCCCAACTTTATTTTTATTTCTACCCTAACCGCCCGTGGACTGGGCGGTCCACTTTCCGGACCTGACCGCCCAGCAGGCGGGCGGTCCACTCCTCATACCTGACCGCCCAGCAGCTGGGCGGTCCGCTATAAAACCCTATAAAATGGGTTTTTCTCTCTCCTGAGCAGCACAGTATTCATTCCCCAATCCCACAAAAATTTCAGAACCGTATGGGAGAGCTGTGCTGGCGATTTTGAGGCGATGGTGTACAGTAATTCCAGCACAGTAATCCCAGCACAGTAATCCCAGCACAGTAATCACAGCACAGTAATCCCAGCACAGTATTTCCAGCACAGTATTTCCATAACAGTGATTCCATAACGGAAATATGTTGGTTGCACTGTATTTGGGCGGGAAGTTTACCCGGGGTGCGGAGGGAGCACAGTACACTAAGGAAGCAGCCTACGGCTTCGAGGTAAATGCAAATACCTCATTTGTTGAACTGAAAGGAATAGTGTATGAAAAAATTGGTGTGAACCCCAACCGGTGTGATATAGATTTAGCTACCCGGATTAACAAAGTGGTGGTAGACCTTACTATACCAGGTATCCAATAACAGATGAGTCGGTATGGAGGAGTGTTTACAACACTTTTCAGTCACAGGGGTAATGGTAATGGACTTATATTCCAGGAGAGTTCAGCGTGAACCCGGGGTTGAAACATCTAGGGAAAATAGAGGTTATGATCACTCGGGTTATGAGAACCCGCATCACTCGAGTTATGACAGCTCGAGTTATGAGCACTCGGGTTATGACAACTCGGGTCATGAGCACTCGAGGTATGACAACCCCCGCCACTCTAGTTATGACAACCACCGCCACTATAGTTATGACAACCTCGGCCCCTCGAGGTATGACAACCCCCGCCACTCGAGTTATGAACCGCCCGTATCACCCGTTTATGAGAATTATGTACCTGATTTTACCACCGATCTACCACCACCACCACCACCTCCTCTTGAAATCCCAATCCAACCCAGATTTCCATCTGTACCACCATCAATACCTATAGTGTCACCCGTTGCTATCCGGAGAGACCTTGACCTTGATGCTGAGCTCGATGCCGTACCACAAGGAAATTTGGAAACAGGTGACGAATGGGAAGGGGATTGGGATTCTGATCACCTGTCAGAAGGTGATGGAGATTATTTACCTAAGGAAGACATATTTCCGATTAGAGGTCGGACAGATAGGCATTCGTGCCCCACATTCAACGATACCACTGCTTTTGAAGAGGCAGACATCTCATTTTCTGGACCGCGTGTCAGGTACAGTCAAGAGCTTGCTCCGCAGCAGGTTTACACCAACATAGATGAACTTGAAGAAAATACATGAGGTCCATGTTCACGGCAACTGGGAGTGCAGAGAGGAAAAAAGGGACCGAAGAAGGTTAGTAATTGTTTGTGTCGACCAATTGCATTGCCACTTCCGTCTATATGCAACCCCTGTGGGTAAGGGCGAGGCATGGATTATTAAGAAGTGTGAACCACCTCACACATGCAAGGCTGCGTCATCAAGGAAAGACCATGCAAATCTTACGGCTTCACTTATTGCCGATGTAATTGAGAATGACGTTAAGGATGACCCATCGATGAGCCTTAAGGAGGTCGGTAGAGCTGTCAGACGGGTTTACAAGCATGTCGTCCCAAAATACAACAGGTTGTGGAGAGGGCGTGAACTTACGATTTGCCGAATGTTCGGTAGCTGGCATGGTTCATACAACTTGCTTGCACCATTGCTGCAGGCCATAGCAAGTACAAATCCCAGCACTGTCTTTGAATGTTGGAATATAGGCGTACGGGATGTCGACAACGCATTGCAATTCAAGGCCATAGCATGGGCGTTCGGTCCATGTATTCAAGCTGTGCCATACATTAGACCGGTCATCAGTGTGGATGCATGCTTCTTGTCTGGCCGTTACGACGGGAGACTGCTGATCGCATGTGCATATGATGCTGAAAACCAGTTGTTGCCTTTGGCCTTTGCAATTGTTGAGAAGGAGGACGGGGAAAACTGGAAATTTTTCATGAGCTTCGTAAGAAGACAAGTGGTTGGCGACCGGTTCTTTTGTGTCATATCAGACCAGCACAAAGGAATCAAATATGTTTTTGATCGCCCAGATTTCGGGTGGTCGACAACGAACGGCGATTGTGTGCACAGGCTGTGTATGCAACATGTTACAGACAACCTACACAAGAACTGCGGATCTGAAAAATGGGTTGCAGATACATTCAGAATTGGTTGCAAGAAGAAGAAGCCGAGAAGGGTGGAAGAGATGTTCAAAGATTTTGCCAAGGTATGTATATTTTTATTTGTTGACTTATATTTTCTGAATTATTTACTTAAATTTTCTCATCTGAAATTTTTTTTTTGCAGTACTGTCCAAAGGCAAATTTGTACTTACTCAAGGTGGGAAAAAATAATCCCACCGATCTGGCTGAGCCACCCGCATATGAGAAGATATTGCAAGCCCGTGATGGAGGTTTCCGATGGGGAATTATGACCACAAATGGGTCTGAGTCCTTGAATGCTGTTTTCAAGCAGAGCCGGCAGTTGCCCGTGGCAGCAATTGTGGAGGACACCTTCTACAAGTTAAATGCATGGTTTGTTGCACGGCGTGTTAAAGCCACCGAATTACTGTCCAGGTATGTATATTTTTATTCAGAGATTTTGCCAAGGTATGTATATTTTTATTTGTTGACTTATATTTTCTGAATTACTGTCCAGGAATCAAACGTTTTCAACAAGGGTGGAGGGGAAACTAAGGAAACATAGGGAGAAAGGTGCAGCTATGAGAGTTGTCCCGTACGGGGATAACCAAATGGAATTCGAAGTGCACTGTCCAGATGAGTTTGCTCCAACCGGCCGTAGACTGGATGGGACTATGGAGTTTGTGAAAAGGATGTTCAAGTATGTTGTTATTTTTGCACCTGACAATACTGTAACATGCACTTGCCAAGGAATCCAGTTGGCCCACCTACCTTGTTCTCATGTTATGGCGGTGTGCCGAGAGAGAAACTTCTCTGAGGATGATTATGTCGCAGACATGTACCGTACCGATTACCTTGCGAGTACATGGGGTGCATCTTTCCATCCTTATCCCAACCAGTATCAGTGGCCGCCCTATGTTGGTGATAGAGTCTGTCCCGCAAGCAGGTGGATCAGAAAAGGAAGAAGACCCCACAAGCGTCAAGTAATGACCATGGACGAGATGGAAGGTAGGCAAATGGGACATCAGGCCCGCCGTTCAACAACTGACAGGCAGCGAGCAGGTACGGCTGATTTTATTTATTTACTTATATTTTATTTATTTACTTATGTTTTATTTGTTTACTTATATTTTATTTTGATTTTATTTCAACTGGAATGCAATGCAGATGCCATTAACGAAGCCAACGAAAGAGAAAATGCTAGAGTTGTTGCTGAGGCTACCTGTAGTAGCCACCGCACTCATGAAAGCTCAGGAACCGGTAGTAGCCACCGCACTCATGAAAGCCCAGGAACCGGTAGTAGCCATGGAGAGACATCCGGTAGTGCCGCACAACCACCTGCACCCAGACCCAGACGTCGTATTTTGAGTTTGTTCGGCCGTCGTCGCTGATTACTAAGTTTTGTTAAATTATGTTATAAACTATTTTAGATGTATATTGTGAACTAGTCTGGTAGTTTGTGAACTATGCAATATTTTATTTGCCTCGATTATTTTATATGCTTCATTTTTGTTATTTTTATTACTTAATTACGCCACGATCTCAGGTGCTCGCTTTCTTACCTCGTTTGTTATTGTCCATACCTCAAAATCGTCTCTCTTTCTCTCATTCGGTTCTGAAATTTTTGTGAGATTGGGGAATGAATACTGTACTGCTCAGGAGAGAGAAAAACCCCTTTTATAGGGTTTTATAGCAGACCGCCCAGTCCACGGGCGGTTAGGGTAGAAATAAAAATAAAGTTGAAGTGGGAGCAGATTTGATAATTTGTTTTTTTTTTTGGGTATTAATAAAAATATCGGCTTTCTCTTTGTAACAAAACCAGACTTATTCAAAATCATCCTTCAAATGTATACAATTTACAAATTTACTAATTAATTCGAAAGTTCCTCTTTTTTATTACCAATTAGACTCCTGTTGACTCTTTTGATCCTGTAATGTAAACAATGAATCGGAAACATATATATATATATTAACATGCTTGTATTGTACGTACTTAAATCTGTATAACCAATGTTGTCTTGCTGTCAATGAAATTACGGTTTTACCCCTTCATCATCCATAAGGATTTCTGAACCTCTTCAACAGCTCAGGTATGTCATAAGCCAACATGTTATCGATCGATTGCACCATCTTCTTATTCAATTTTTCAAAGTTGTCAAAGTTGTAACCAGTCAGAACCTCTCTGTAATGCTCCACACTCGGTAAATCACCCGGCGGTAACTGGAACTCCTTTTGAACCTGTTCATTCAAATATTGCATTATTTTACAATTACACAGATGTCACTGAATATATATATAGGAAATTGCTAATATGCTATGCATAGCATATAGGGCCTCCGTGCTACGGCTCAATATTTAAGTTTTGAAAATCCTAACAGTCGATTCGAACCGTTCAACATGATCTCCATATGAATATGTACTTGCAAACCAAATTTTACATTTTTTAGAATTTTTTTACTATTTTTTTTAGATAGGTAGAAAATCACTTGATCTGGAAATTATGTACCATTCAGATCAAGTGTTTTTCTACGAATTTAAAAAAATAGTAAAAAATTCTAAAAAATGTAAAATTTGGTTTGCATGTACATATTCATATGGAGATCATGTTGAACGGTTCGGATCGACCGTTAGGATTTTGAAGACTCAAATATTGGGCCGTAGCACGGAGGCCAATGCATAGCACCGTAGCCAACTCCTATATATATACACACACATAGATTTAGACATTATAGCTAGATACCTTTGTGAACTCATCTTGTAGATTATTTATGAGTTTTTGCTGAGCCTTAGACTTTCCAATTATAGAAGGCATCTCCTTTTTTAAGTGGCCGATTATGCATGCATGTATTTTCACGGCCCTTGCACGCTTTACAAACTCATTTATCTGATCATGTCAACAAAACCAAAACACAAAAAATTGAATCAAATGTAGACACCCTCGAATTAAGATATAAAATGAATTCGTCTTACACATCGGTCACAAGCCTTCTTAGGGATGTCTTTAAGATCCGAAATAAAGTTATCCCGCTCCTTTTCAAATAATACCTTCCCGATGGGTCCCACTGCAGATTCATTTACTGGTTTGTCATTAAAGGAACTGTCAAAGTAAATAAACATAAAAATGTTATTATCACTCAATTTGAAGAAAAAAATATCTGCTTTAAAAAGGGAATTAAATAATTATACCCGATATAAACCCGCATAACCTCAGGGGTATTTAAGACCTTTCCAAGAGACCACAATAATGCTCCATACACTCTCATAAGCTGCATTTATTTCCAGTAAAATCAAAATTTGCTATTATGTAAGTCATAACAGATAATAACAGATCATGTACCTGTTGAGTGTCGACCTGGTCGGCCTTGTTTAACACAACACGAATTTTGTCATCGTGGCCTCGAAGAGCAGTGATGACACGCTTGAATTCGTCACTAATGTCAAGTTTGTACGGGTCAAAGAGGAGCAAAATGAGGTCACACTTGGAAGCAAACCATGATGTCACCCCAATGAAATCATAGCTGCGCTGGGTTCGTTGTTTCTCTCCTGATAACACGCCCGGTGTGTCCACAAATGATATGTGTTCCAGTAGCTATATACAGATCATATATTTTCAACTCATAAATTAATACCAACTAAATTGAATATTTTGTGAACAAAAGGGGAAGAGAAAAGAAAAGGGTAATACCGGATGATGCATTTGAGCGCATTCAAACTTAGACAAGAAGGATGATCCAAAAGCAGAGAGGCCATTGAAAGGCATGTCAGCTTGCACTGCAACAGTATTTCCTGGAATGCTTCTCTCATCTGACCCATGCTACATTAGAAAACCCGTACAGTACACACATAATTGATAAGCTTGTTAGGTTAACAATTGCAACAAAATTACATCAAAAATTTAATTAAAAATAGTTATCTCAAAATGCAAAGGATGAATTACCGTGACAACTACGACTCTGTCAGTTGTAGGTTCTGGCCCGATGTGAGCACCTGTTAATTAGCATAGCATATGCCTGTGACGGTTATATTCTTGTTTAAGTGTATGGAAACTTGAGAAATGACATTAACATAGGTAAATAAAAAAGTATAGACTATAGACTAACCTGGATAGCCAGAGCCTAACAAATGCTTGATAAATGTGGTTTTTCCTGTAGAGTATTGACCTAAGAGCATTACCATTGGCTTCGCATCAAAATCGCTATTTGTCTACAAGAAAAAGATTTGTAAATGTGGTTTTTCATGTCAACATTTTTGTAAACAAAATCAAATCCAGCCCCTTCCAGAATCTTCGAATGGATACAAAATCAAATCCATTGCATTTGAATGGTAACTAAAATAAAATAAAGTTTAGGAAGTATATGAGTTAACCACCTATTGGATTTAAAATAGCACAATGAAAATAAAGGTGCTTGACGTACCATTAACGGGGAGGCAAAATCGCTGTAGTTATAAGTCATTTCCAGAGGCCTGAGCTTTTCAATGTACAGTTTCTTTAGCCCATCGGTAATTGATGTCACACTCTTTAGGGGTATCTACATGGAGACCAATATCATAACATTCTATAAGTAAAACAATTGTTTGTCCAGGTCTCTGTGATTGTCAGACATGCAAATGACAAACACAAAACATATAAAAAATTTTGCATTTCAAATGAACAAGATATTTCTACAAGCAAGACATGTCAAAACAAAAATTAAAAAAAAAATACCTTCTTTGCAGATTTGGAAAGGAACCATTTGGCCGAGAGCGGTGATTCAGTTGGGGAACTGTAAGGATAACTTGATGATAATTTCTTTTTCTGTAAAATTTGAAATTAAGAAAAATAAACATAATCATATAAAATTTTCATGCTGCATATGGGGGCTAATTTTACAGTACCCATAGCATTTTACTCTAAATTATATAGAAAATCATGCACAAGTACAAAAATTTTAAAAATAAATGGGGTCAATTGACCCCCATTCACTTGGAGTGAATCCGCCCTGATTCCAAGAGAGAGAGAATATCTATGTTGTTGCATTTTTTTCAGAAAATAAATCTGCTGTGATTCTCGAGGGATCACAGGACCCTGCGATCCGATCTCAACTGTTGGTCTTTCTCGAGAGCGTGCATGAAAATTTACTTTTGGAGAACGTTTCCGAGATCCGCACACGAAAAAGTTTAAACCATTGATCTCGAAATTTCAGGATCCTGCAATCCCGAGAGGGATCGCAGCAGATTCAGACTCTTTTTTTCATCATTACTTGACAAAAAGGGAAGTAAATATACAAAGACATGAAAAGGAGACAGGAAACTTACAGAAAGTAGCTTATCCAAACCATCCATTTTTGGAAGCTTCAAGTTCCCCAAATCTAAAATATAGCAATTTCAGATGTCTTTTTCCTTTTTTCTTTGGAAACCAACAGTTTAAAGTTTCATATAATGAAAGGTGAGTCGTAGTTTTACCTGAGTTAGAAAGAGTATCTTGGTTAATTTCACTTCCTGATTGAGCCAGAGAAATAAGCTGCACCACATGAAAAGATTAAGTCCCATATATGCTACTTGTACTAGAGCTTTCTTAATAGAAAGTGAGAGTGAGATAGAGAGAAAGAAAGAGGAACCTGCATGGCAGTGGTGAATTCTTGGAGGCCAAGATAGCCTTGTCTTTTTGAATCAGCAAGGGCCCAAACCTTTCAGTTTAGAAAGTAAAATTGGAGAAAAAATGAACTATATATATATATCAGTATAGTTTCATTTTTTTTTTCTCTCAAGGAAATATGAAAAGAAGCAGTACTAAATTAAAGAGATGTACCTGTTTAAGCTGAGAGCGAGAGAGATTAGACATTGCGAAGAATTTGAGTGCATCATTTCCTGTGATACGGCCATCCCCATCTACAACAATATAATTAATACTGTAAATTGTAGCTACTACGTACATACATTGGCAATTAATTAGACATTAGAGTAGATTAGAAGATGAAAAACCTGAATCAGCGGCGGAGAAGCAGAGTTGGTAGTCCCGTTCATGTTCTTTTGCTGAGGAAGAAGAAGAATAAGGCACCAAATCCATGGCTTTTGAAATACTAGGGTTTGAATGGATGAGGTGGAGATGAAATTTTATACAACGGGGGATTCGATTCGATTCGATTTCGATTTCGATTTCGATCTGGCTAACGACGAATTGTAACAAGGTCTTAGAGGTGACAAGGTGGCGCCCAATTGCATTTGCCTTTTTTTGGAAGCGGGAAAGAACAGGTCGTTTTGGTACACGTAATTTTTACGAATAACTTGCGTCATAAATTTAATCACTTGGGCAGTGCGGTGGGTCCTAATAAGGCCTATCTATAGATACTGTCAAGCCCATAACGGCCTGTAGGCCCAATATTATCTTCTTGTCAGTTTATACTTTAGAGTAAGATCATAAAGCCCATTCGGGCCCAGTATCACTTTTTTCAATTACAATTGTCGTTCTCTTTGATTCAACTTATTTACTTACAGTAGTAGTCTAAGTCTAGTCTGTAACTGTAAGCAATGATCTCTTTACTTACCTAACCTCGTCTGCCTCCCACCCACCTCTCTCGCTCAGGCTCAGCTCCGATCAAACTTATTCGAATCAAATTTGTAGCTAGCGAGATTTATTTATCCCATTGATTGGATGTGAAGATCTATCTATCTATCTAATCTATCTATACTTTCTTTGATCATGCGAAAGAACAAATGGGTCTTCAATTCGGGCCAAACGAGGCCATTTAGTGACCGATTATGGCTCGTGCCATTTTTGGCGAGCTTACTTGTCACAATTACACTCCTCCTTGGATGTGCATTTGGTTTGTTTGCTCCTTTTTATGGCGGAGGTGACTCGGTGTTGTTGGATGTCATTTCTCTGACAAATTGGGACGGGACTGACAGCTACTTGAAAGATTCAGATTCAGAGGTCACAAGTGAAATTTCATTTACTAATTCTACAGATTCTGGCCGTTCTGATTCTGACAATGGGACCCCACGAATCGCATATTTGATTACCGGTACAAAGGGCGACGGACAAAGGATAAGGAGGACCTTACAGGTACACTGCCACTGTTTCATTTGCTGATTTTCATGGTACCAGATCCCCAAATTGGCAATTAATGTTCATTTAATGAGTTCCGCTTCAATTTTTTAACCCTCAGTTGTACAGCTAAAGACTCAATTAGACCAATATGTTGCTCCAAGTTAGCTCATTCGTATGGTACCAATTTCCCTATATTATCAACTAATCACCACATTAAGCATCAATTGTACTATAAGAGCCATTCATGATAAATGTCTTATGAATTCTCTTATTAACATCCAGTCAAGTCTCAATTTGACTCTATTTTACTTCAACTCTTGATCATAAAGCTAGGCTTCAATTTTACCACTATGTTCCCCAAATTATTGCACATCCAAGTTCAAAAATTTTCCAAAAAAGTGATAGCAGATTGAACTCCTTGGTATGTTTTCATCTTTCAAGAGGTCTAAGTTACAAAAACCTTCACTTATTCTGTCGCATTCCACCAAATGCAGGCAGTTTACCACCCTAGGAACCAATACATACTCCACCTAGACCTAGAAGCACCGCCTAGAGAGAGAATTGAACTCGCTATGTATGTAAAAGGGGACCCCACTTTCAGTCAGGTGGAAAATGTGCGGGTTATTGTGAAGGGAAATTTGGTGACGTACAAGGGCCCCACTATGATTGCATGTACTTTACATGCCGTCTCTATCCTCTTGAAGGAAAATTTGAAGTGGGATTGGTTTATTAATCTAAGCGCATCTGATTATCCCTTAATGACACAAGATGGTTAGTTCTGATTGTTTTTTTTAAATTTCATTTAGGCAAGTAGCTTTTGTTTTTTGTTCATTTCATTTTTGCTTTTGGAGGGAAATTTTGATAAGTATTCAGATTAAATTAAATGTACCAAAAGTATCTTGTAAATTCATATTAGAATATTCATTTATTTTTGTCTTAAGAATTCACTGGCAGCAACAAATGGCTTTAAGGAAACCCAGAAGGCTGTGATGCTGTATTATAGTGAAGCTATATATGGAGGCTGTTATCAGGTCCCTTATTTTATTAAAATGTCCTATTTAAACATAAATATAAATAAAATAGTAATTAAAAAAAAAGGATTGTTTTAAAACTGCTAGTCCAGCATATACTATCACTCTATTAGTAACTGGGTTTTGCTGCACTATAATATATATGTTGCCGACTTGATTGTTATGGTATCTAATCCAAGACAGTTTTTAGTTGCACATGTTATGGTTTGTGTTTTGACTATTTTTAAAATAATTAAATTTTGTGGTAATGCAGATATACTTCATGTTTTCTCTACTGTGCCCCGAGATCTCAATTTCATAGAACACATGAAAATTGCTGGGTGGAAATTGTAAGAGACATTTTCCCATAGACTTTTGACTTCCTCTTTTTCTAAATATTCTAAAGCAATTTTCTTCTACATCCTTTAAAATCTGGAATTAACCCCAGCAAAATTATGACATTCCCATATACCAATATGAAACTTAAGAAAATAATTTTGTGTACTTCTCTATTTTTTAATTTCTTGAAATTTAGCTTTATCACCTTCCTTTCTAATTTCTTATCAAGAATGAGTGACATAATTGAAGTAATTTGGGTATTCAATTTGGAAAAGGAGTAGTTTAACTGTTTCTTTGTTGGCAGCTCATAATTTTTCTGATTTTGTTGCCTACAATTTACAGATTTTGTTCCAAATATTTTTTAGGTTTCAAAGAGGGCGTCCAATTGTCATAGATCCAGGCCTCTACTTGTCAAAGAAATTTGATTTGGTGACGACAACTGAGAAGAGAGAACTACCTACGTCTTTTGAATTATACACTGGTAAGTATAATATCAGTTGCAAATTTGCAGCCTGTGTAGCACATTCACTTCTGGCAAAGACCCATACCCATGTCACACACCTGTCGGATATGGACCCGCTATACTTTTTTCTGTACTTACCTTAAAACTGTTATATTTATTTCATTTTTTTTAAACAATGACAACTTTTAAGTGAGTTCTCCAGTTAAACCAAGTTTCCTAAATAAAAATGAACATATAATAAGACACCTGATAAAAGACGAACCATTAAACAATTGCTTGAAAATTGTTGAATTCAAGAAGAAATTGCTGTATACTAATTGTCAAAAATGCTATGTATTATATCAATGGGCACAATATATGCAAAGAATGATGGATAATAAGGAGGGCAATCAAAGTAATTACTCAGCAATCAGCATGAAGAAATAAATGTTTTTTTTTTTGGTAATTAATGCAGGATCAGCCTGGGTTATGCTTACACGCGCGTTTCTGGATTACTGCATCTGGGGGTGGGACCAGCTGCCACGCAATGTGCTGATGTACTATGCCAACTTCATCTCCTCCCCTGAGGGTTACTTCCACACTGTCATTTGCAATGCACATGGGTTTCAAAGCACTGTTAGATATTCTCTCTCTTGGAATACATTTTTTTTACCCTTTTATTTCTTTTTCAATAAGATCTGTCCATTTACAAATGGATAGGTCGTATTGACAACAAAATTATTTGACAACCGTGACCACCGGCTAAACTGTTAAATAAGTTAAAATAATTAAAATTGTATATATGTTCTTCTTTATTTTGATACACTATTAAATTTGGTGCAATTTGAAAACTGCTAGTTATTTATCAAGAGATTTGAAAATTTAACGGTTTAGTTTTATCCGCTTTTGATTAGCAATTAAACAATTGTCAAATTGCTCGAAATTTAATATACAATCTATCCAAATGATAAATAAACATCCATATTTTGATGAACTTTGACATAGGTTGTCAATGAAGTAAACATATTTCTTCCGTTTACTAATTTCAAGTTGGTATTTGATGTTTCTACACATTTGTACATGTATCCTAGAAATTGCATTCTTGCACCCACCTCACTAGAAGTGTTTGTGTGAACCAAGAAAGGACATATTCGGCACGACTTTTGGCTGATGTTGTTGGGTTAGTTTATTTAGGGTTTTTAAGAAGATTAGCTTAGAGAGAGGTGAGGACTGAGGATCGAACTAATCAGCACTTTGACAGAATGTAACAGTTTAGCTTAAGTCGAAGATGAGCAATATTGGGGATTTTGCTAATATGACTAATTTTTTAGTGTGGTTCTGTAAATAAAAAACCATAAGATCTAGTTCGCATTTTGGAATACTGAAAGTATAACGTGAAAAACAAATCTTTCACTTTTATTTATCTCCTTTGAATGACTTCTCAGTAACAAGCCCAAAAAAAAAAAAAGTTTCACCGAACTATTACCAAGTACATACAAAAGTTATACTTCGTCAAACTGTAATTACTGCACCAAGAAAATGTTCGTTCTCTCTTTTATGTTTTCTCGGCAAGAAGTTGATTTAAATATGAAGTGCATTTGTTATCCTTCCAGGTTGTGGGTCATGACCTTCACTACATTGCGTGGGACAACCCTCCGAAACAGCACCCACTAACCCTTTCCTCAAAAGACTATGACAGAATGGTTAAAAGCGGGGCACCCTTTGCACGCAAGTTCGCACGGGATGACAGAGTATTGGATCGGATAGACCGTGAGCTGCTGAGACGGTCGGAGGGGCAGTTCACACCTGGTGCGTGGTGCACTGGAGAGACTGATGGTGGTGCCGATCCATGTTCTGGTAGAGGGAATGATTCAATCTTTCGGCCTGGACCTGGTGCAGAAAGGTTGAAGGGGTTGATGGCAGGGGTGTTGTCAGAGGAGTATAGAAATGGGAGCTGTTCTTCCTTGCCTTATGACCAATCTAAGAGAAAATGGGTAACCAGGACACGTACATAAGTCTTTTTTTTCTGTAAAGAAATAAATATATAGATACTGTTGGATTTATTTTAGATTCGAATGATTATCGGTTCAGACATCATATAGTTTCAGATAATAACTGTAGTTGTATTCAGGTTCAGAATCAGATTATGATGGGTTTGGAACATCATCTTCTACTTATCTAAAAAAATAGTAAAAAATGAAAAAATTGGTTTCCAAGCACATTTTAATATGGAGATCATGTCGAACAGTTCGGATCGATTGTTTTGGACTTTGAAAACAGAAATATGGACTGAAAGTAAAACAAAGCTCTTGTTTCACAACTCTTCAATATATCTTGTATATCATTTAACTCTTCAAAGTCATATGTGTACTCCTAAAGTTAAATTGATGTAATAACTTTAGTTAATATACATCAAACCCATAGTTTATGTGTACTTGAAAAATGAATTGACGTAAATTTCGTTCTTTTTATTATATCTTCTTGAAAAATAAATTTTGTTTTCACTAATTACTCCTTTGTTTCGCGAAGAAATTAACACTAATTTATGTTTAAAAGAACAAGATACTAGTGTTATTTCACTTTTAAATCAATCATATACCATATGTTTCACTAAATACTCCATTTATTCTATCTTCATTGTAATTATTGGATATTTCTATAAGATTTCACATTCCTTTAGTTGCGTGACTATAGTGGCAATATTTATTAATTTGTTCATTACAACTCTCAAAATTGATGATCTTTGTAAGTATGGAAATATGAAATAAAAATGTTAGTTTTTTTTTTCCACATTATTAAAAGGTAGGGGTGAAAATGGTATGGATAATATTCGATCCGTATTTGAAAAATTAGATGTAGATATCCGATATCTGAATATCCGTGTGGATATGGATACTTATATAGTTTACGTTTCAATTATCTGTATCTGAATAGTAGATATATATATCATATATTTTAATATATATTATGAAAAAATATTGTTATTCACTATTATAATTAGATAAATATTATGAACTTTAATATTTTTTAATATTATTTTAATAAATATCCGATTCAATCCGTATCCGTAATTGACTGATATCTGATCTGTATCCGTATCCATCCGAAAAATTAAAAAAAATATGAATAGTACCACTATCCGCTCCGTTTTCACTCTATTAATAAAAGATATGTAAATAGGATATGTAAAATCTGACGAGTGAGCCTATGGTGCTATGCATAGCACGGATGGGGTCCGTGCTACGGCTCAAAATTTGACTTTTTAAAATCTTAACGGTCGATCCAACCGTTCAATGTGATAATCATATGAATATGTACTTGCAAACTAAATTTTATATTTTTTCAAATTTTTTTACTATTTTTTTATATAGGTAGAAAAATTAGTGTTTTTTGAAAATTCTGGACCATCAAAATTCTACCTATCTAAAAAAATAGTAAAAAAATTTTAAAAAATATAAAATTTAGTTTGCAAGTACATATTCATATGGTTATCGCATTGAACGGTTGGATCGACCGTTAGAATTTTAAAAAGTAAAATTTTGAGCCGTAGCACGGACCCCATCCGTGCTATGCATAGCACCATAGCCTCACTCAAATCTGACAATACATCTCAACAAATTTCTCACAAAACATTTGTAGAAAATGGAGAGTTAATTGCCTCTCCACCGTGTCTCATGTTTCATTCCAATATTTCAAATCTTTAGAAAGCAATTTTATTTGTAATTTTAGGTTACAAATAAAAATATTTTTTTAATAAAATTATTTTCAAATGTCATGACAAAAAATTAATTCATATGAAATATATGAAAAAATTATCTTTTATGAACGTTAAAAATAATTTAAGTTAATTGTACAATTGTAAATTCTTTTATTTTTAATTTCAGTCTAATTTCGTATGTAACGCTACATAACAATATAAAAGAGTGAGGCTATGGTGCTATGCATAGCACGGATGGGGTCCGTGCTACGGTCAAAAATTTGACTTTTTAAAATTCTAATGGTCGATCCAACCGTTCAATGTGATAACCATATGAATATGTACTTGCAAACTAAATTTTATATTTTTTCAAATTTTTTTACTATTTTTTTAGATAGGTAGAATTTTGATGGTCCAGAATTTTCAGAAAACACTGATTTTTCTACCTATCTAAAAAAATAGTAAAAAAATTCGAAAAAATGTAAAATTTAGTTTACAAGTACATATTCATATGGTTATCACATTGAACGGTTGGATCGACCATTAGAATTTTAAAAAGTCAAATTTTTGGCCGTAGCACGGACTCCATCCGTGCTATGCATAGCACCATAGGCTCACTCATATAAAATATCTAACTTCTTACTCACTCCAACCGTTAATAGAAAAGACTTCTTTTTTCTTTTTCTTTTTTAAATAGAATGAACGAAACCGAGTCGGCTTCGCCAAATAAGCTTCGATTTGCTTGAGGAAAAAAAAAAATTAATAAGAAAAATTCGCCTGAAAGAAAAGCAAGAAAGGAGGAGAAAGGGAAAAAAGTGGCGGTGGGCTATGGTGGTTCACCGCCTGAGAAGCGCCGGGCCTGGAATCCTTTCGCTTGCTGCTCTGAGGCGCAAATCATCAAACGCCGTGTCTGCTGTCCGAGACACCTATCTCTCCACCAAGGTCTACTCTCAAATTATTCCTAATTTGATAATTTCAAATTAATGAATTGATGCAAAATATTTTGATGATTTTGTCAGGAGGTTTTCGAGAGACACAGAGTAGTGTTCACAGTCGGTACATCAATTGCCTCCGTTCTCACTGCTTGGGCAGGTATATGCTTCTATTATAATTCAGATCCGTACCAGTACCAGTACCAGTACCAGTACCAGTACCAGTAGGGAACAAGTTTTGGTACCATTAGATTTGGTTGTAAAATTATGTGCTCAATGACAGGTTACTCTATTCGCTATGCGCACCAAAGCAATGTCGAGAAGAGGCTACAATCAATTGAAGAGTCTGTGAGTAGTGTTATAAACTTCCACTGTTCTATATTATATGCATGATATATTATGTCATTTAATATGTCTTTCTCTTTTCTAACTATTCAATTTTTATACAGTTGAAAAATAGTTCTGGTGTGGAGCACGAAGAGATTAAAAAGATTGTGAGCTCTGGCAAGGTTGGCATGTCTGCTTGTGTCGCTACTGCTTGGACCACACTGGTAATTGGGTACGCTTCTTTTACAACAGTTATTTAATGCATCAAGGATTTAGTGGTACCAGTGGTACCACTTACTGGCCATTGTTTGTACTTTGTAATATCCTAAATCAGGCTGACCCAAACTCATAACCTATCCCTATTGCCCTCTACCTTTAACGGCCAGTATGAAGTAGGTTGGTAGGATTTTACTTCCGACAGAAAACTTTAGGTTTTGGTCCTTCAATTTGCCTTAAAAAAATCAACCTTGAATTTCGAAATAGAACTAACTTGGTTCTTCAAATTCTCCCAAAACATCCAAATTAGCCCTTCTCAAAAGGACTAATTTGGTTATTTTGAGAGAAGTTCACAGACCTACTTAGTTCTATTTCGAAAAATTCAAGGCCTGATTTGTGCAAATACAAGTCCAGGGACAAACTTGGTCCTTTTGGGGAAGTTTAAAGATCAATTTAGTGCATATGAAACTTCGTAAGGGTCAAGATCTACTACTGCTTTCTTTTTTTTCGTTTGTTATTTGCCATGTTGTTTGTTTGAGTATATTTTAACCACTACTACACAAGGCTGTTTGTCTCCAGCTTTGCCAGCCTCATTACTGGTACTAGTAATTTTTGGCATTATTATTCCAAAAAAAATAAAAAATAGTGCTAGGCCTGTGAGAAGAGAAACATAAAGAGCATATATGGAATCTGTAACATTACGTATCTGCTGGTGTATGGGTACTGGTATCTGGTACTCAAATCCTTGGTATGGATCCTTTGTTTTGAGCTGCAAAAACTCATCTCTCACTCTCTCTCTCTCATGGCAGGTATGCACTCGGTTGGCGAGGTGGTGCATGGTACACCAACCGTCAGATTCAAAGAGAACAATTGAGAAAAATGGGTCAAATTAAGCCACGCAGGTGGAAATTACAATTGCCGAATCGACCCCTTATTCAACCATTGCTCAAATTTAGAGCTTCTCGAACCAACATCAAAACTGCAAATTCTTCTCCAGCTCCTACATCCTCTCCAGTCTCCAGTTCTGAGAATATTACAACCTAAAAGAACTGTACATTGCCTTTTTGTTCGTCACCTAGCAATTTTACTATTTTTGGTTATATGAAAACCTATGAAATGGTATAGTGAGGTCAAGGAAAACATGTGGTATTCAAATGTGGATGTTGTTGTTAATTTTGGTTGCAAACTTTGTTTACTCTTTTTCTTTTTCAGGTTTTCTTTCTACATCTGTAAAATATTACCAACTAGTTTTGTACTAACTATTAGATGGTTTTATGTTTATGACATCAGCTTGCAAGATAAACCAAAAGAAAGAAACTAAATTCAGTAGTTTAAATGTTAAAGAACCAACTCAAATTTGGGAAATCCTCAAATCTTTTTAGTTCATAAAAAGATACTATCAAACCCCATGGACCTTATCTATATCAATTGAGTGTTATGTGGTGTTATGAGTCAAACTAGGGCGCTCTTAAGCTCACCAATTATTTGAAACTGATTTACTTTGCGAGTGATGTGTTTATATGTCAAATTTATAAGTTTTCAAATTATTTAGTATAAAGTCGAGCTGTAAAAAAAAAATTATAAGTTAATTTTAATACGTTTATTTTTCATCGTTTATAGACATTTCGACTTTATACTAATTTAATTAAAAAAATTCTAAATTTGACATGTAAATGCATCACTATTTAAATAGATTGGTTTTAACGATTTGAATTTGTCGTTTGAATTCAATCCGATAGGTTTGAACTCGTGGTGTTCCTACCTCCTCCCCTTGGAACCAATTTGTAGTGACTAATTTTATATAGCATATATTAACACATGACTTGCTATTAGTGTAGAGCCAATTAAATACCATTCTTTATTTGGAATCTGAGAATTTTGTAAAAAGAGAATTTATGAAAAAAAAACTGTTCTTATATTTTTAATGCAAGTACATTCCTAGAGCTGCCTGTTTTGTGAGAAACCATGGGCCAGGGACCATGTACTAAATTTACAAGCAAGAAAATAAGAAAGAAGTGTCTAGCTGTGGTTAATTAATTGAAGTGGAAGGGCCATGTCACAAAAGTAGTAGTGAGTAACATAAGAATATCTAATTGGCTCGGTCTTCTAAAACGAATTCGCATCCTCTGCGATATCTTATATTTTGCGTGACTTTTCGGAATATCTCAACCGTTCAAATACATCCTGCACGACTCTCAAAGCTCAAAAATAATCGCCCCCGCGCTATTCCTATAGGCAGCCGGACACGTCGGTAACGGGGGGCAAAAAATATGAGATATCTCAGAGGATACCCACGCTTCTAAAACCCCTCGGCCTGAGTCCGAATCCGGCTTACGAGATGGAAGGAACTGGTCCCTTAATATTCGAGGCTTAATCAGATCGTACGGTTCATATCTAAACTCAAAATTGAGTTACTTTAGGTGATATGATATGAATTCCCCAAGCCCCCGGAGGGACTGGGATCGGCTGCGATCCGAATATGGAGCACAGTAACTCTGCATTCCGGCTTTTTCAATCTAGCCGTCCAACTTTTAGTGCACGCACTCTCGAGACAATTCGACCAGCTGGTTTAAGAAACAGAAATTGTAGAGTACTGTTCACAGGTGAAGGATTGCAGCAGGATTCTCAACCCCAGTTAATAACCAGTACTATTCCTTTTGTTCTCTCTTCAAGTGTCAACTCTTACCGAGTGAGAGAGGAGAGAGTAGGAGTTCATTCATGGCGACCCCACTTCCTTCTCTGTCCTTTGCAAAACCCAACCCTAGAATCGGAATGGATTCCTCTATTTGCAATTGCTCCTCTTCTCAATTTCTATACTTTCGCTCGCCTCATCGTATTCCCTCAAGGTATCTTATTCCTCTACCCAGTTCTTCTTTAGATTCAACATTTACTTCAATTGCAGCTATTTATATTAGTAATTTCTCTTTTTGCAAAACTGAATAAATAGTTCATTTCCTCTGATTAAATTGAATTGTAGGTCTATGTGTAGAGTAAAGGCCTCAACTTTGCAACAGAAGGATAAGAAGGTATCTGTCAAAGAATCTCTCAGTACCAAAACAGATCTAAATAAAGACGGCTTACCGGATTCGGGTCCCATAACCCGACCTGGATTTGTTGAAAAGAATGTTATCAAAGTTGAACAATCTATTAACAGTTTTCTTACGGTAAGATCAACTTATATGTTTCTTCTTTTTTATTCTATTCATTTTCATTTTCTTGTATTTCTTGGCCAAACTTATTACAAGTATCAAAAAATAGAGTACCTATACCAGTCATTTCTTGTAAATTCCAGTATTACAATGATATCAATACATACCAGTATCAAACCTGTAACAGTGTGTACCAAAAAACTGTTTTGTATGAAATACTACTGCTTTGGATATTATCTAATTGTTCAATAGGTATACGGTTCTTATCTTTCTGGTTATTAATTGCTAATTATTTTTCATAGGAGGCAATAATACAAGTGTTAGACGCATTGTATCATGATCGGCATTATGCAAGGTTTTACGTGCTAGAAAATGTTGCTAGGGTGCCTTACTTCGGTAATATTTTTTCTTTTAATTTATATAAACCATAATTGGAGTATTTGGTAATTTACCAAGAAAAGAAAAACCAAAAGAGAAAAAAAGTAAACTATATTCTTAGCATTTATATCGGTGTTACACATGTATCTGATTTTTGAAATCTCTTTATTTTGTTACTTTTTGTTTGTTTGTTTTATGTTTAGCATTTATATCGGTGTTACACATGTATGAGAGTTTTGGCTGGTGGAGAAGATCCGATTATTTGAAAGTGCATTTTGCGGAGAGTTGGAATGAGTTGCATCATCTCCTTATCATGGAAGTATGTTTTGTTGTATTATTATATACATCATGGCTGGTACAGCATGTTGTATATTTTACTGATATTTACAAAAAAAATTAACCTGAACCAAAGTATTGCCTTGCATGATCAAACAATCAGAGCCCAGTAAACTTGAAATCAATCCCAAACGACCTAAACATATTGCTGTGTACAAATATTAGCATTTAAGTAATGTGACTTTTCATTGTAATGGTAATAATAAAATAAACTAATGTAATCAAACAAAAATGAAGTAGGTTATATGCTGGTGATTAATGTTTTGAGTTCCTTTTATTATTAAATTAGGAATTAGGAGGGAATTCTTTCTGGTTCGATCGGTTTTTGGCACAAAGCATGGCATTTGTATATTACTTCATGGCTGTTTTCATGTACATGCTTAGCCCTAGAATGGCATGTACGTATTTTACCTTCTCCTTTTCATTTTTTTTTCTTTTAATTCTATATTCTTCTGAAAAGATATTAAATTCTTTTTAATTTGTTATGTAATTATGTTTACTGTGAGAATCATTTCCTATGAATATCTTGTTATCAGATCACTTTTCAGAATGTGTGGAAAAACATGCCTATTCAACCTACGACAAATTTATCAAATCGCATGGAGGTGAGATACTTTACACGCATGAATTTGAGATCATTATTTTCTGGCATTCCTTTTTAATTTTATTCATGATGTGTGAATTTAATTATGGTGTTGCAGAGGAGTTGAAAAAGTTGCCTCCAGCAAAGGCAGCCGTAAAGTACTACATGAATGAAGACCTTTACTTATTTGGTAAACTTCATTATTTATTTTATATATATGTTAAGGTCCACTAAGTTCTGAAAATTCTCTTTTTACCCTATATTTGTAATTTGAATAAAATCAGTTGCGCTGTGTGAAATTTTTTTCAGAAAATTACTATGTTGGGGAGCTGTTTTTTCCAATACAACATTACATTACTACATAGGAATTGAAAAGATACATATTGGAATTTGTATGGGACTAAAGTGAGAATAATATAAAACTGTTTTTTTGTTCGTTTATGTTTCTACAGATGAATTTCAGACCGAAAGAGTGCCTTGCTCAAGGAAGCCTCAAATAGGTAACAAGCCATATATGCAAAACCAAAAAAGTATAAAAAGACAACAAAAATAATTTATTTTACCAGTGAGTACAGTCTTTCTGCCTAACTCTGAAGTGGTAGCCTCCTTCAGTCATTTTTTATTTTGGAACTATTTCATATAACTCCCGTATAAAACATCAAAATATAATGCATACATATCATTTATTTTCATTACAAGTATGGGAAATGACATGAATACCTACCAATTTAGATTTCTTCAACAAAATATAGAAACTGTCTTCCTTTATCCATTGTTTATATCAAGTAAAATATATATTGAGGAAAGATTAGTAGTTTTGTGTATCTTTTGAGAAAAAATGGAGATGTGTGAGGGTTACATGTTTCCTATGGATATATATTCTCTTCCTATGTTTTGTATCTTGTATGGGTATATACATGATAGTTTGGAGATTAACACGATATGCATGAAAATTTTCCTTTACTTTATTCGTTGTTATATAACTTTTTGTTGTTGTACATTGCTTGAGATATTTTGTCTATAAAGTGGCTACTTTTATATTAAGTGATTAATTTTTTTTTTTTTGCTTTACTTTTAGAGAATTTGTATGATGTATTCATGAATATAAGAGATGATGAGGCTGAGCACTGCAAGACAATGAAAGCATGCCAGACACATGGCAGTTTGCAGTCACCTCACACAGTTTACTTCTCCAATTCAAATGCCGATTCCGGTTCCGATTCCGATTCTAGTTCTGATTCTTCTTGCGTTGTTTCTGAAGGCGCCGATTGTGAGGGTATCGTGGATTGCATTAAAAAGTCGTTTACTAGTGATAGGTGAAGAAATGTGTATTATTCTCAGCTTTGTTTTCTCTGATTTATAGGCGATTTTTGTTCAATATATATATAAACTTTTGGCTTTTTATTTTATTAATAATGATAGCCGTTTCAATTTTGTTATTTCCAAAAAAATATTCAAGGCATTGATGCTGGAAGAGAGAACAATAAGAACTGCATGATAATTAATAAATGAGTAGATATATAGATTTAGTCTTGTAGATGTGAACTTATGTCACATTCATTTTTGTTCCAATAATATTGGTGTCACACTCTAATTTTAAAAGGGAGTTTGTTTTTCAAAACACTTTCTAATTGTTTATTAAGCATTTTTCCATGATTTAACCAATCATGAAAAGTACTCCTAGAAAAGATGCTTAGTTTATTTTATTTTATTTTTTGCTTTACAAATTACAATGGATGTTTACTTTTGTAGTTTGTTTTGTGGTTTTTTGTAGTAGGTTTCAAATTGCCTCCATATTTTGAATTCTTGGTAATAAAAATTTAAATTTCATATAAGACCTGTCAAATATGATTTATGTTGTGTCCTTTCGTTCAGTTTTACTTTGATGGGTATTAGATGCATGAAAAATCAATGCTTAAATTTTTTTTCAATCAGTTGATATTAACAAATCTCTTAATATATATCAACACAAAAGTAGAATGCTATTGAATTTTATAATTTTGTTTTAGAATATTTGTAATTAAATACTTACAAAGTGAAAATATGAAAATTGTAGGTATTGAGATCTTTTACTTCAGAAATTGAAAGAAACTAAAATATATCATAATTGTCAGATATGATTGATATATTAGATGTATGAAAAATCAATGCATGCTTAGAAATAATTTCTATCAGTTGATGTTAACAAACATCTTAATGTATATCAGTTGATATTAACAAATCAGTTGATATTAACAAATCTCTTAATATATATCAATACAAAAGTAGAATGCTATTGAATTTTATAATTTTTTTTTAGAATATTTGTAATTAAGGATTTACAAAGTGAAAGTATGAAAATTGCAAGTATTGGGATCCTTTACTTTAGAAATTGGAAGAAACTAAATAATATAAGTTACAAGGCTTCATGGTGAAATGTTAGAGCATCTACATCTCTTAAACTTTTAGAGTTTCTAAATAACTGTTAACTGCTTTTAATAAATTATAGAATCTGAATTTTCTAAATGTTAATCTTAGAGTTTCTAATAAGCCACATCATCAGTAAATTAAAAAATTAATAAGCCACATCAGTAGTAAATTAAACTAATTTTAGCGAATACAGGCCAATCGTTTTGCCACGTCAAAGTTTATAAATAATTTCTTAATAAGAAATTATTGAGCAAAGTTGCTAAATAAGAAATCCATCTACATCCCTGAAACTGATTTAGCAACTGCCACGTCAGATTAGAAACTCTAATAGTTTCAAGGATGCAAATGCTCTTAGATTGCACAATGAAGCAATCAAGCAAAGACAAAAGTGTGAGCCTTCTCAACAAAAAAAATGGATATTCAAATTCAAAGAAGATAACCAAATTATTGTATTTATAAAATATATATTTATTTACAAATTTTATCAAAATCTTATAAGAAGATAATCAAATTATTAAAATTATATAAAGAAAAATATAATTTAATAGTAAATTTTAATTCTCAATATGATGGAATGTTCATTGAAAAATTAATTCAAATAAACAAAAATATAAGATGCTTTGAAAAAAAAAATTGAATATATAATTGCCGAGTTTGGTACATTTTGTAACATATTAATTTGTTTGTATCAAGTTGATGAATTTGTTTATATTTTTGGTAATAAGATTTTTAACCAATATGAATACAAAGATGCTGTGTGATATTCTTTGTTTCTACTTTTCCTTGCTTGTATAGGATCTGTTGTCATTTGAGAGATAAGATTAAGAATAAAAAGATTTTGGGTTTTATGTTTGAAACTTTTAAAAAAGAAATGAAGATATGTTTTTAGCAAAGTTGGGACACGCGTCACCGAAGAATTAAATTCTGGAACAAAAACATTCATACATTTAAAAATAGCGTTGACCAAGTTGGGACACGCGTCACAGAAATTTTTATTAATATAAAAAAAATATTAAAATATTAGTAAACAGATGTTTATAATTTGTTTTTTTTATTGAAATATTAGTAATATTTTATATATTTCTTTAAAAATAGATGTAATATTATATAATTTGATTTATTAGAAAAACTACGACAAATAATCCGGATCAACATTTTTCAGGCCAGATTTTTTGCAGCGGTGAGAAAAATTAAAATATTTCTTTGTGTTATTGGAAAAAAATAAAAATATTTTGAATCTGAGTTACTGCTTCCGGTTCAAAAGTCACTTCTAGATAAATATAGAAAATATTATGATCCTTCTATTTTCGAAAAAAAAAACTCTCTGACAAAAAATTTGTTTGAAAATTTTTTTCTGACACATTTTTTATATTTTCAAAAATAGAAGAATTTAAATATTTTTTGTATTTCGATTTAATTAAAAAAAAACTTAGAACCGCAATTTTTTTTTGCAGTTTTGAAATTCGAAAACCGCAAATTTGTTTTGCAGTTTTGAAATTCGAAAACTGCAAATTTGTTTTGCGGTTTTACACTTTTAAACTGCAAAAAAATTTTGCAGTTTGGACAGATTTCGAAATTCTTCTACACAGGCCGTAGATTTTGAAATTTAATATTTTTTTCTACACATGCATTTTCTCGGAATTGATACTCCTAAATTAATTCTTAATATACACTATGCTTTGATAGAGCACAGTTCATCTATTAATTTGAGAAATGTTGTCAAACAAAGTTTCAATTAATTAAATTCTATTATCAACGGATCCATCCATATCGGTTAATTATGTAAGAAATTACAAATTACAAAAAAAAAAAAAGATAATAGAAACAAGAAAAATAATTGAAGCTAGATAGAGTTGATTGATTTGATGGAACTTTATTGACTATATAAATACCAGCATTTAAGCAGTCTGATTACCATCCTCCTTATTTTCATATGTTCTGTATATTACACAACAACAAAACAGCAACACCAAAATGGGTGATCCATGGAACTAAATATAAAACAAAAAAAAAAAAAAATCAAAAGATGGGTGCACATGTCACAACTTTCCTTTCATCATTTCTCAATGCTTTGAATAACACTAAATTATTTCCTCAGAAATAAAATTAAACCCGATTTAAATCCATCGATCCAAAAAATTTCATCCTCATAAAAATCTAATTCTCATCTGAGGGCCCTGACTGAGGATGTGATGTGGGCCCACTTTGAGCTTGAAGAGCCTCTGACAAGGGGTCACTTTGATCCTCGTGAAACCCTAACCCTAACCCGAGATGTTCCATAGGTGGTGTGGTTAGGAGCAGCTGTGAGTTTCTTTGATCAGTGTAAGTTGCATATGGGTCTGGAAGTGAAAATGTGGAAACAGGATAATTGTAGTAACTCATGACCGGGTGGTCATATTTGCAACTGGGTCCATACTTGCATGTGCCATACATCCCGTAGTAGCTGCACATTGGTTGACCCTGCGCCATTCAAAATTCAAAACCACCCATGCTTTCAAATCAAGACAATAACAGACTTAAAAATATTAGTGAAAAAGAGTAGACTTCTGTACTGGTAATGTATAATATATCTGGTACACAAATTTCCATTCCAGTGGTGGGATCAGGTCATACCGAGTATAAATCTAGAGGTAATTATCAAATGTTCTTTGTCCCAGGCAATGGTCCCAATTGCAACCATCAGCTGTGTGCGTGTGTGTGCGTGTGTGTGTGAGAGAGAGAGAGAGGGAATAAGAAAGCTGTTACAGGTCTTAGAGGAAAGCCCAGAGGTCCAATTCCAGTGACTCCAGCAGCGTTGATAGCCTGGGCTTGGGCCTGGGCCTGAGTATGTGCTTGGACCTGCGCGTGGGCCAGAGAATTTCTCTCCTTTGGATGGTTATACTTGCATGTAGCACCATACTTGCAACCTCCAGTCTTCATGTAGTGCTGGCAGTCGGGCTGATCAGGTCTCTCTGGCAAGTTATTATTTAAGTTTGTTCCTAAATTTAAAGAACTCGACGAAGTCTGGTTCATCGTGCCTGAAATTTCCTGGCTCAAATTTCCTGGCTGCTTTGTAAGATTATAAGAATAAATTATTTAAGTTGCCAATTTTCAAAAGGAAGAACATAGTTCACACTGTTTGAAAGAACATAAGAGTGAGGCCACGTTACTATGCATAGCGCATATTAGTTCATACTATGGATCAATATTTCTATTTTCAAAGTCTAAACAGTCGATCTGAACCTTTCTACATGATCTCCGTATAAAAATGTACTTGTATATCAAATTTTATATTTTTTAGAATTTTTGTACTACTTTTTTTAGATAGGTAGAAAATCACTTGATCTAAAGATTCTAGACCATTCAAAAGTAGTGATTTTTTACCTATCTAAAAAAATAGTAAATAAATTCTAATAAAATATAAAATTTAGTCTGCAGGTACATTTGAGTATGGAGGTCATGTTGAACGGTTCAGATTGACTGTTTGGACTTTGAAAACAAATATATTGATCCATAGTATGAACCAATCTACGCTATGCATAGTACCATATCCCCACTAAAAAGATATCATAACAATAGGTATATCATGGTACCAGGGTTTACATACTGACTTGTACTAAAAGAAAAGAAAGAAAGATTATCAGGTAGTACCTTACAGTAGCAATATAACCTGTAACCACATAATATATTTTACTAGTGCAGTTTGGGTCTGAGGCGGGTGCGCACGACTTTTAAAGCGCATCGGACCCAAACTTTTATCATATTTTACACAATTTTCTTTTCACTTTATCTTTGTTGTCTGCTTAGAATAGTTCAAGAAACCTAGCAAAGAACCGAAAGCTAAAACTACATACCAAATAAGCAGCCCAGCCGGGTGGAATGGGTTGCGAGTTGGGGTTAGTCTGGAGCATGAGTGGTGTATAAGAAGACATGCCTTGAACCCGTGTCGGACTCATCACATAAGGTGCTCTAGGGACAGGCCATGCAGGATATCCACCAACTAAAGGAAACCCAGCAGGAGGTACTACTTGAGAGGATGCATTTCCAGTTTGGTACGCTGTGGCTCCCTGAACAGAAAACACCATTCCTGAGGGCGTCGCAAGCTCCGGGTGGCTAAACTTGCAAGCGACACTGAATTTACAGTAACCGGTCTTCATGTAGTATGGGCATGGTTTCTCACCCTGCAAATTAATTTAGAATAATGTGAAGTTAGTAGTTGATCCGATACCAGTATCAGTATCAATATAATGCTGGTACATACCAGACAGTCCACTGTATATGATAGAACATTAGGTGATTTATTTCTTGGTGCTGTCCTATTTATTTAAATTTTCTGAGTTTGTGTGATTTTGCAATATATAATATGATGTTACTGTCTAAACCTCTGGCAAGTCAAATGCTGCACACTTCACAAAAAAATTACCAACATGCCACTACACATATGAAGGCATCAAATATACCACTTTTATTCAGAAAGTATAAGTATGGTCATTTTGAGGGGAAAAAAACCAAAGAACTTGGGAGATAATGGTGCATATTTTCATCTTTTATACTTTGAAGAAGAAGTAAAGAATTAATATTTTTGACAGTTCCAAAGGAAATAGTTATTAATAACAAAAGAATGGTACCTCACGTATAGGAAGACCAAAACTGTTAAAATAGACAGGTCGAGTATTTATCTTCTCACGCGGATGGTGATATTTGCAAGTCGATCCATACCGGCATGTACCTGTCTTTAGGAAAAACTGCCAAAATAGAATAAAGAAAATAGATTTGTCAGAATATTCTTTATACATAGGATCCTATGGAAACATATCGAATGATTCAGAGAAAAGAAAAAAGGGGACAAGAGAAGATGGAATGATTTCTTAATCAAGGTTAAATTAGCGTAAGAGACTCAAAGCAACTATGTCATGTGCATATACATCTGCTATGAGTTGGAATATGTGTATGTTTTAACAAGTGCTTCAGCCTAAAAATAAATGTGTAAAAATTTACATTGTTGTTATAAATCATTAAAAAGGACAAATCAAAACATGAATACAGTATATACTTAATAAATATTACTTCTATCTCATGATCCAATTCATAAGCAAATACCTATACTATGAAGTCCTGTACTTGAATGGAACAAGAGATTGATGTCAAGACCAAATACCATCTTATGAAATTTTGATTAGACAAAAATAAAAAGAAACTGCTATTTTAGTTACAACTATAACTTTGGTACCTGACATTCCGGCTGTCCTTCTCTTTGAGGAAGATCCCCGGTATACTGTGCGCCCTGAAATATGTTTGTTGCAAAAAAATTAACATTTTTGTTTAAATAAACTCAGGTTGGGTCCATTCAGTCAAGTCCAGCATGTTTTAACCAAACCTGAACTTTGATTATGAACTACATTTTTTACCAAAATGCAAGGCATGTTTGAAATTTTTTAATTTTACATCGAATGGGAATTGTACTGCCCTAAAGAAGACAATCATGTAAACCTAAATTATAAAAGATCTTTGCACAAATACAATATAACTAGCACCGCAAGACAATATTCTCTTTTCCTTTTTTCTTTCAATTATACAAATAAGATAACTACATTTTCTGAACACGGTATTTACCGCATTTCTTAACACAATTAAATATTGTGTTAAGAACTTAAGATAATACTAATTCATGACACATGACATTAGGTTAGTTGATACCAACATGAATGCAGCCATCTTAAAATAACTAACTTTATGTACAACATGTGAACCAAATGCAAACAAAATAGAAGGTACAAGCAGATAAACTACTCCTAAATAAATCTCCCAAAAGCACAGAAGAATAAGAATCAATGGTTACTTAACTGGTACATAGATAGAACTACAGAAACAGTATAGCCTTAGTATGAAATCTTTATCCGTACCTGACCGATGTAAGTCGGGTGATTGTACCGACAATTGGAACCATAGGCACAAGTGCCGGTTCTCATGTAGTAACTGCAGTCGGGTTCGCCGGGACGATCTGGGTACACATTTTGGGCTGTGTTGCTGCCCTTATCTGGTCCATCACTTACTCTTAGTCGTGCCATTGATTCTGCACAAGGGACCAAAAGTAAAAGTATCATGTGAAAAAAAAGATGAAACTGTTAATGATTCAGTTTTTAGTGTATCTATTACAGCATGAAAAGGATAAAACAAAACTAGGAAAGAAACAGAAATTTAACAGTTTTTAATAAATCAACACAAATAAAGGAAACTAGGTCATATTATAAAACATTTCCATATCAGAAGATGAGTTTCTTTTTTTCTTTTTCTTTTCTAAGCAAATGATGCAAGAAATATTTTAAAATAAAAGATGAAAACAAATAGATTTCCTAAGACTTGGGGAATTTGATCTGAATTGACAAAACACTTGAGAGATTGTTCCATCGGAGTATTTGGTGAGAATAAGTTCAAGTAAATATAGATAGGTTGAGAGATCGAAGGAATCTGCATATCTCAAAGAAAAATTACCTTGGAGGTGATGATCAGAGGGAGAATCGACAACATTAGCAACCGCATTACTTCTTTCCTGCCCCGTATCCGCCATTAATCCCCCAATCTACTTCTTTTTACCCGATCTCGCAAAATTGTATATGAATGTGAGACCAAAAGATCTCTGGGATCTCTGATTCCAACCCAAATCGCCACAAATTGATCCTAATTTGGAATATGGCGCAAAAATCTGATTTATTTCCCCAAACGGATCGGATCGAATGCTGGTTTTGTTTTCCTTTTTGTTTTCTCTCCCTCTCTCTCTCTCTCTCTCTCTCTAAAGAGATGGGTAATATGAATAAATAGGATTCTATTTAGTTAGGCAATTAGTTAGTGTTAATTAAATATTTAATCATGATTTTCAATACAATTAGATATTTCTCTTCTCGCAGTGCATTTTTATTTTATTTTATGTGTACAAGGTTGAAATAAATCTGCTGCGATTCCAAAGAATCGCAGGAACCCTGCTTTTCCAAATCCAACCATTAATTTTTTTAAATGCACGAATCTCAAAAGAAGTTGGTTGTTATGCACGAATCTCAAAATGGATAAACAGTTGGATTCGGAAAAGCAGGGTCCCTGCGATTCTTTGGAATTGCAGCAGATTTATTTCCGTACAAGGGAAGAGGGGACTGGGAGTACGATGTAATTTCCTGTTCGGAGAAAAAATAGCTTATAAAAGGAAACAGTTTGCCGCTTTTACACATAAATCCTCTAACAAAGTCTAAATATAAATTTCAGGCCAATTTCAGTGTAAAGTTTTTTATTACACTAGGAGCCATTCATTTATTTTTGGGTCTTTTGATCTCGTATTAGACAAACTAATAAACTTGTCAATTTATTAGTGAAGAAGATCAAAATAAATATTTTGGATATATTGTGTAGATTTAGAATTTTTGAATTGTAATGTGAAAGAAATATTGTGCCAACTTGTGTTCGAATTTTCTGTCACGTCTAATTAAACAAGAAAGTGTAGCTATCACGTGTCTTGTAATAGATCGATGATTCAAACTTTTTTTTCATATTGAAGTCTTATTAGAAATAAACTATTTTATTGTTTTCAGATTCTTTTTCACTAGCTTTAGACAAGGAAATGGCCATTGATCTAATTTTTTAATTTAAATAAATATATAGAATGTAAAATTTTAATTCCAGCAAAAATTTCAATTTGTAAATTACATTAAGTAGTTCGAATTAGCCGTTTGAATTTGGAAATATTATACATAATATTATTATGTACAGCTTCATGTATTGTCCATTACAATACATTTTACAATTTTTTTCTCACTTGGAGCATGTGTTTTCTATAGATACAATTATAATTATATTTTTCGAGGGGCTAATAGCTTAATTCATCGATAAATGTATAAAGTAATCCGTATTCGAAATTTACAAAAAAAAAAGATTATACAACTTACTTTATACGATTTACGGTACTAATTTGTTAGCGTAAACAACACAAAAGAATATTTTACCAAATTTACATGCAACTAATATCAATGATCTTCTATAAATGTGGTACTTTTTGGTTCACCAAGCAATCAATATTTATAAAAATAGATATGTGAAAAGATGAAAAAGTAAGGTCCTTATCATAAAACTCTGCTAACAATAAAAACATCGCTTATTTGGAAAGGAAGGAAAGAGCGAAAAAGAAGTATAATTAATTACCTCAGTTTTTGCTATGAATATTAATCTGTAAAATATATGAAGCAGATCTCTGTCACGAGCAAATGTCACTCGCGACATGATACACAGCATCAGAACTACACAAAAAAACAGAACCATAGGAAGGAAAAGCGAAAGGGTAGTTGCGATCGCGGGGCGTAGAAACGCGCGAACGCAGTCGGAGTCGGAAAGTAGCGCGCGACGACGGTTTGCACAATCGGCTGTCTGGTATGGAACACGAAACACGATTTATACACGAAACACGCAACAAGGATGTTCTTCTGTTCTAATTTCTATCTATCTAACATGCACCCACATCTTCTACGACATTTTACATTCTCATATGTGTAATGTGTTAGCTCTTACGTGAAATTGAAGTACGTACTGAATTAGGTGCATCTCACTTAAAGCTGTTTCTTAATTAATTTTATAACATGGTACTGGAGCTTCTTTATTGTTAACTCTAATGTACATTCAACTTTTTTTTTATTTCATATCTTAAAATAAAATATTGTTTAAATTAAAAAAAGTAATACTAGATGTGTTTTTAATTATTTATATTGAGCAGTGAATTAATAGTTAATTTAAATTTGATTGGTAATTCTAATTCATCATAAATATATTAAAAACATATTCATGGGCAATTTAATTTTATAAATTTAATTAATATTTTTCAAGATAAAATAATAGATATATTTAATTAATTAGAATAATTCAAACAGAGGTTATGCGATTAAGACAATTTAACAAGGACAGCTAGTCCAATTGATTAATTAGTTGAGTTGTTGGTAAAATTAAAGTGTGAAGAAGCCGGTGACTGAACTTTCAATTTCATCCATCTTGTAATAATTAAAATTAAAATATGATAAGTATCAATTGGTGACAATGAAATTGGAGAATTAATTTTGAGTTTGAAATTAATTAGTGCACCGCTAGCTACTTAATTAGTTTGTGGTCCCAACAAGAATTGCATTATATTTCTCCTCAAGTGGACGGTGATGATGCAGTATTAGTAATTAATTACTATATATAAATCTATATTAATTACTATATATAAATAAATATAGAGATGGGCTATTGTGTTTTGCAAAGTAAAACCCCCTCTTTACTTCGGGTCATATTTTCATTTTTGAAAATCCAAACAACCGATCCGAACCGTTCAACATGTTCTATTGAAATGTGCTTGCAGACTAAATTTTACATTTTTTGGAATTTTTTTACTATTTATTAAGCCACTTTGAAAATCGTTGATCCGGTGGTCCAGAAATTTTTACTGTTTTTTACTGTTCACAGTGGATCAGCGATTTTCAAAGTGGCTTAATAAATAGTAAAAAAATTTCAAAAAATGTAAAATTTAGTTTGCAAGCACATTTCAATATTTAGAACATGTTGAACAGTTCGGATCGGTTGTTTGAATTTTCAAAATGAAAATATAACCCGAAGTAAAGAGGGGGTTTTACTTTGCAAAACACAATAATCCATCTATATATATATATATATATATATAGGCTATTATGCTTTGGGAAGTACAAAGAGTGTTTTACTTCCCGCTCATATCTCTATTTTCAAAGTTCAAACAGTTGATTCAAACTTCTCAACATGATCTTCATATTGATATGTGCTTGGAGACCAAATTTTACTATTTTTTTAGAATTTTTGAAAATCACAGTTTTTCATTCAATAAAAAAATAATAAAAAATTCACAGAAACACTGATTTTCAAGAATTCTAAAAAAACAGTAAAAAATTTCCAAAAAATGTAAAATTTGGTCTCCAAGCACATATCAATATAAAGATCATGTTGAGAAATTCGGATCGACTATTTCAACTTTGAGAATGGAGATATGAGCGGAAAGTAAAACACCCTATTTACTTCCGCATCACTATATATATATATAGAGAGAGAGAGAGAGAGAGAGATAGACAATGGTGAGTTGTGAAGTAAAACAACGTTGCTTGGAGACTAAATTTTACATTTTTTGGAATTTTTTTACTATTTATTAAGCCACTTTAAAATTTCTGATCCACTGTGAACAGTAAAAATTTCTTGACCACCAGATCAGCGATTTTCAAAGTGGCTTAATAAATAGTAAAACAGTTCCATAAAATGTAAATTTAGTCTCCAAGCACATTTCAATATAGAGAACATGTTGAGCGGTTCGGATCGGTTGTTTGAATTTTCAAATAAAAATATGAGCGTACTGAAGTAAAAATGACCTCTTACTTCACAACTCACCCACCATAGCCCAGCTCTCTCTCTCTCTCTATATATAAAAAAATAAAGGTTAATGCGAATAAATTTGGTAAATTAAATTAGAGTCAAATTAAGAAGCATAAAAATGAGACAGTGACAGTGACATTGACAGGATAAATAATTAATTTAATTGAATGTGTTTGTGTTTGTTCACTAGTTTTTGTTATTAGAAACTTAATTTGAGAAGACAAGCCATGATTCAAATATTCAGTACAGTTATAGAAAATTAATTAATTAATTAATTAGGTGGAGAATAAATATTGGAGATAGCTGCTATTTTTTTTTTATTACCAAATTTTTTTTGTTACATCTTTTAAAAAAAATAATTAACAAAATTGATATGGGTTCTGAAAAAGTTTTAAGTTTTATCATAAACACAACTAATTGCTAAGCACCCAACTGGGTTTCTTTCATGGAAAATTTGCCAAAATTTTTGTTAATAACACTAAAATCAATTATTTAAAAAAAATGACATCACTTTTTTGAAATTTCCAGAAATAGCACTCCCGCTGGATAAGCCAGCGGAATTGAAATTGACTCAATTTCGCTAAATAATTCAGCGAAATTACAGAGTTACGAATGAATTGAATAAAATCGTAGAAGTTGAATCCAATTCTGCTGAATAATCTAGTGAAATTACAGAGTTACGAATTAATTGAATAAAATTGTAGAAGTTGAATTCAATTCCGCTGGTTTCTAGCAGAAGTGTTATTTCTGAAAAATTAGTTGAAAATCATATTGTTTTATTTTATTTATTTATTTTGTATGTTATTGATAAAAATTTCGGATGCTACGTAACTATTCGTTATGTTTTGGTAAAAATAATTTTTTTTTCATAACCCATATCAATTCTGTTAATTATTTTAAAAAATGATTACTAAACAAAATTGGGGTGAGATTAAGCCCGCTGATTTCTATTAAAAAAAACCATAAATTATTTACAAACAATTTGAAGAGTGTACCTACTAAATTACCCCCTTTTATTTTCTTTAGCTTATCAATTCATTTTTCTGGTAAATCTTATATATATAGAGAGACGGGCTACTGTGCTTCGCAAAGTAAATGGGGGTTTAATTCGGATCATATTTTCATTTTTAAAAATTCAAACAACCGATCCGAACCATTCAACATGTTCTAAATATTGAAATGTGCTTGGAGACTAAATTTTACAGTTTTTGGAATTTGTTTACTATTTATTAAGCCACTTTGAAAATCGCTGATCCGGTGGTCCATAAAATTTTACTGTTTTTACTGTTCACAGTGGATCAGCGATTTTCAAAGTGGTTTAATAAATAGTAAAAAAATTCCAAAAAATGTAAAATTTAGTCTCCAAGCACATTTCAATATTTAGAACTTGTTGAACGGTTCGGATCGGTTGTTTGAATTTTCAAAAATAAAAATATGGCCCGAAGTAAACCCCCCATTTACTTCGCGAAGCACAATAGCCCATCTCTCTCTCTCTCTCTATATATATATATATATGAAATTGCTAATATGCTATGCATAGCATAGAGGGCATATGTGCTACGGCTCAATATTTGAGTTTTCAAAATTCTAATGGTGGATCCGAACCGTTCAGCATGATCTCCATATGAATATGTACTTGCAAACCAAATTTTACATTTTTTAGAATTTGTTTACTATTTTTTTAGATAGGTAGAAAATCACTTGATCTGAAAATTCTGTACCATTCAGATCAAGTGTTTTTCTACCTATCTAAAACAATAGTAAAAAACTTTAAAAAAATGTAAAATTTGGTTTGCAAGTATATATTCATATGGAGATGATATTGAACGGTTCGGATCGACCGTTAGAATTTTGAAAACTCAAATATTAAGCCGTTGCACGGAGACCCTCTATGCTACATGCAGCACCGTAACCAACTCATATATATATACACACACCCATATTTAGGTAGATATTCAGATGACTTGTACTATATCTATACCCATATTTAGGTAGATATGCTTTAAGAGGAGGATAACTTATAATTAATTGTTTTGACAATCTTAACAATTGATTTTTCAATTATAAATAAATAAATAAATAAGAGTGAGGCTACGGTGCTATGCATAGCACCGTTTGGGTCCGTGCTACGGCTCAAAATTTGACTTTCCAAAATTCTAACAGTCGATTCAAACCGTTCAACATGATTATAAAATGAATATGTACTTGCAAACCAAATTTTACATTTTTTTGAATTTTTTTACTATTTTTTCGAAAATCATTTGATTTGAACATTCTGACCATCCAAAAACAGCCTATCTAAAAAAATAGTAAAAAAATTTGAAAAAATGTAAAATTTGGTTTGCAAGTACATATTCATTTTATAATCATGTTGAACGGTTCGGATCGACCGTTGCACGGACCCAATCCGTGCTATGCATAGCACCGTAGCCTCACTAAATAAATAAATAAATTTTAGTGTAACATGTGAAGGCGTTTTTATCGTGCATGAATAGAATTTAACGTGATACTTAATGGCCTTAAATATTATTTATTGCATGATACAGCCGTTGTTTATATATCACCATTCACCACTTAATTGTTAAATGAATAAGAATAAAAATAAATAAAGTACGGATGGGAATTGAGATACGCATGATCCGACAAGTAGTATTATACTATTATTGACCCGTATAGCCACAGAAAATCCAATGTTGGGGTCAATTTTAAATTTTAGTTTTTTTCTTTCTTTCAACAAGACTGAAGACTCAGTGTTACTGTTGCCAGATTTTAAGGAAGATTTTCAGTTGTGTTTAGTACGAATCTCGATACAAATCAGATGGATGTATGGATGGATCTGGTTTGAATTTGACAGAGCTAAGCTACAAAGTGAAGGGAGTGAGCGGTGACGGTAGAAATAAAGGCTGTTTGGTATTGTGAAGACAACAGCTGATCTGATGGTAAGGATCATGTATCTAACAGTGGCCATTAATTTAGGCCCACTCAGTCAACCTTACGTACGGTGGGGCCCACTCTTCCTCTTCAGACTTAATAGGAGGACTGGAGGATTTGATTCCCTGTCCCCATCTTATGTGATCTCGCATCCTCTGAGATATCTCATATTTTGCGTGACATTTCAAATGCGTTATGCACGAATCTCAAAGCACAAATAATACTGGCCCCTGCTCTATCCCCGAATAGGCACCGGACACGTCGGTCACGCAAAATATGAGGTATCTCAGAGGATACGCAGTCATGTTATGTTCACTACAGAAACCATGCTATGCTATATTGCTATATTGCTATATTGCTACTGAGTCACTGACACTACTCTTGCTGCTCATCTTTCCGCCCTTTCCTCTTCTTCTGTCACTACTCTCTTTGCTCCGCCTCTCTGTAAGCGAGGAAACACCAATCATGTCACTACTCTCTTTGCTCCGCCTCTCTGCAAGCGAGGAATACTTGTCTCTTCAGCTGCAATTAGCCAATTTACGGGTACATTTACCTCTATTTTTGTTTCTACCGCTTATTTCCCGTTGATTGATCAAGAAAGTAGTACTAATTGAGCAGCTACGAGGTTATACCTAAATTTTATTACCCTGCAAGTGGTCAATTTCACCAAATAAGATTCCAAATGCATAAATCCTCAATTAAAAAAAAAGGGGCACTATTTGCTTGCAGCCTTACACAACAGAATTTCTTTTCAAGGTAATAAATTTGATTTCAAGTCTAAATAAGGAAACCCTTTTGTGAATTTTCTATTCCATTTACCTTCGGTTTTATCCACAGAGGTTCATTTGGAGTTGCCAATTATAGCATTCACCCCGCAATATTTCGGCGGTCACACATCTCTCTCTTCTCTTGTCGCAGGTGTATAATATTAATTAAGAGTTGCTATGTAAGCTCACGTAGGGTTCCATTAAATAAAACTGTCAATGTTATGTAGGTTTAACAATGAATTTAATTCTAAAACAATAAAAGACCGACCTCACGAACCAGGAGACTGGGAGGTAATTTCCTCACCTGTACTTTGAATAAATTCAAACATGCATCCTGTTTGGTTCTAGCATCACATCATGGCTATGAACACAGGATGTCAATCTTGATAGTTTACCTCACTTATTAACAGATCTTGAAAATAACCAAAAAGAATAAGGATTTCCATGTCAGGTACTATGAGAGAGGATGCAAGGCATGATTTATAAGCCTAGTCCAGTTACTGGATTCAATAAAAACTTAGACATCCTATGACCTTCTAATAAGAATATGAACATCCCTATGTATTTCCCTTACTGTTCCAAAGAAATATTAAAAAAATAGTAATAAATAGAAATTATGAGGACCTGTATGTGAAAGTATATGAGATGAAGGTGTAATAGTGAACTTGGTTTAATAATATCATGATTGATACAAACACCTTACCATTCTCTAAGTACATCTTACCATTTTGACTTCACAACCTTGGTTTCTTATAAGAAATATGGACACAAGAAATAAAAGCAAGGTCATATGTGTAAGTCTCATAAGCTCACAGGGCAATGAATGACATATGTGAACTTGATTTCACCACTCTGAGTCTACTGTCATGGGTAAAACAATCATATGTTCATCATTGTAATTAAAACATAAGCAGGGACTAAAGTGCATAATTGCACTCTCAGAGTGACAAAAACAAGTCCTGCATCTCTCTTTACAATTTTTTATCCTTCTTTGGTATACTGTCTTCTTTGCTTTTGTGTATAAATGTGTGAATAGGTGTTAGGTACTATATAAAACATTGGTATCAACTTCAAGCCACTGTACCAGTCATCTCATGCTCATATTGCAAAGAGAGATGTTGTAGATATCTCATTGGTACAGTGTATTACCCAAAAAACAGATTAAGAGAAAATAAATTGAAAAACACAGCTGCTGATCATAAGATGTCCCCAAATTGTGCATGTAGATAGGGTGTAACATGCCAAGTGTCAAGTATTTGTTGATGCAGAGTAAAACAAACAATCAGCTTGGGAGCATCATTTCATAGCTGTTGGAGTTGAAATCATTATATATAAGTTGTCTAATAGTACATCTGTCAGGGAATTACTACAATTGGAGGAATTAATCCCAAAAATTAAGTTAGCAATAATATAAACACGAGACCAATTTGCCTCAAAAAATTAAGTGATTTGGTGGGCGTTCTATATATTATGATTTTTGCAAGGGAAGGTCTTTCATGCTTCCAGCTCATAACCAATGTCTATATCAATTATATATGTACTGTATGACTTAGCTTAATCCACTTATATCCGGATACTGTAGATTTAAAATGAATTGTCAAGTGATGGTAGCCACTTTATATAAGAAGCCAATATCTCTTACTTGAATGCATGTCCTTTTCTTCTAATTTGAAGACAAAACAACCACAGGAATACTTGGCTACAAACATAATTTATGTTGACCATGTATCATTATACAGACCGGGCTAGTAGGTTTTTTTTTTCAACCTTTTACAGGGTATCTTTCTTCATTGCCTTGTAAAGTTTATTAAACAAGTGCTCTTAAAATATAGCTAATAATCCTTGGATCAATTTTTCAGTGAGACTCAAGTGAATAGGAAAATGTGGATAAAATCTGTACTTCTATTTTAACGTTAAGAAAGACTGACAACTTAGTTTATATGGGATTCTCTCTGATGCCATTTTCCATTAGAATTTTTTTGGGAAGCTATTTTTGAAATTTTACTTTACATTTTACGGCCTACCATAACTTGCATGTATAGTCACAAGATTCGTGAATAATTTGTTTTTTTTTTTGTGATGGCAAACCGAACGCCGAATTATTCGGTTGACTGAACTTTGACCAAATTATTCGCGAATTTTCCCAAGAACATTTTTTTTTTTGGTTCTTTTTTTTTCTCCCTTGTGGGACTGAGATATCTGGTCCGGATAATTCCGAATCACTCCTGAATTATTTCCGAATCACGAATTTTTGACCCTGCCGAACCGAACCAAAATAATTCATTTGTCACTATGCTTGCATGAAGTCTGGCTTTTGCATGGATCAAGATTTTGTGAAGTTTGACTTTACTTTTCTTATTAAAATGTGATGCAGACAA
The DNA here is from genome assembly GCA_025461045.1 of Carex parvula. Classification (NCBI taxonomy): domain Eukaryota; kingdom Viridiplantae; phylum Streptophyta; class Magnoliopsida; order Poales; family Cyperaceae; genus Carex; species Carex parvula. The sequence goes on along the minus strand of JAJGRW010000436.1, from coordinate 347,973 downwards.
TCAGGAAGTTGGAGAGCAGTGAAATACAAAAGGAGTGCAACCAGAAACTGGAGAGCAGCAAAATACAGGAGTGAAACCTAACAAGATCACTTTCTCCACTCTTACTAAGGTAAACTCCTCACCGCTGGAAAGATTGCTACATGAAAGTTTACAATAGGAACAATTTACAATTCCCCAAATAAAATTGAAATGGAATACCAGTCCTCTTCCTCCAGATTTACAATTCCGCTTTACTCGACTTTGTAACCTTTCATTTACTATTAGTGCCCCACTCATACATTGGAAGAAATTAATGATTTCTGAATTTCACTGCCTTCTTTGCACTGTGCTATTTTACTAAAGTAGGCCATCAAGAGCAACTCTGATGTTATTTCCACCTATCTGTAATTGGAAATTTTCAAATGAAAATTTCAAATTATACGAATATTACGATTTCAATATTTCCAGAAGGTGTAATTTGTTTCCCACCACCATTGCAAATTTCTATGGAATTACATGTAAAAAATAATGTAGTAATTGTCCCAAACAATATTTAACTCACTGCCCAACATTACTCCTGCTAACTTCGATCAGCATAGGACCTTCCTCATGTGGGGTTGATATTTTCCTCTTTCGCTAGTCTCTGTTTGCAATAAAGAGATTGACGCTTCCCACTAATGGTGTTTTCTTATTATTTGGTTTGGTAAGATATCTGCAATTTAATCACTGCATTCTTCTTACTCAACTCAGATTTTCATGAAGTTAACATTTCAATTCTTGCTGTGCTTCAGGGATCAACGCTTCTCACTGTTGGTGGTTTCCGACTTTCGTTTAGTAAGACTTTCCCAATTTACACAGTACATTTCTGTTGCTGAAGTCAGTTTTTGATGAAGTGAATATTTCACTTATTTGCTGCATCTCTTTTCATTTGGTTAATTCCCCCTCTATCTTTTTGCCGAGTAATTCCCATTAAAACCTAAACCCTAAACCCTAAACCATAGGATCAAAACTGTTTGGAATATATGATTTCTACTTAGTAATCCCCTAAACTGTCGTTGGTAGAAACAATAAAGCAATTCCTTCTACCTTATCTATAATTCATATATATTATTGTGTTATATTCTTCTATAAAAACTGCAACCGAACACATAGTAAGCAGAGAAAGCAATCAAATTTGAAGAGTACAAATTAAACTCATAATGATATTTCAATTTCCAACATATTGTAACACTTAACTACCAACTGTCACCAACTTTACCGCCATTCACATCAGAAGAGGAAAATCTCTCCAAAGCCAAATTAGCCTTTATTGGCTTCAATCAGTATACAACCACCTATGCAAATTTTTTTATTTATTCTTCATGCCCAATAGACAGTTATGACGGAAATGCCCTTGTAAGCACAACTGGAGAGCGCAACGGACAGTTCATTGGAACACCAGTATAAGAACAAAAAAATTCGAAGTAAGATTTTTTTCCTTCGTCCAATTTTACAATTTATAAGAGATGAAAATTAATTTTCATTAATTTTGCAGACGGGACTGCTGAATTATTTTTCGCTACCATGGGGCATTGGTGATGCACATGAAGGAAAAATACAACAACAACCCGATGTACATAGTCGAAAATGGTAAATTTTCATATTGCAAAAACGAATACGGTTAGATAAGTGTGATCAGTTGATAGTAAACTATCAAATTGAGCATTTTTTACTATGTGATGATGTTTCTAACTTGGAGCGTACGACTGGGAAGTTTATCTTTCATTTTATTTTATTTTCCTTTTGAGATGATGGTTATATTATGGATGTTGGATCAGTAGTTCTATGTTTTTTTTAGGTAATGATTAGAAAATGGATGTTGGATCAGTTGGAGTAGTGTTTTGGTATGTATCAAGTGTTGGCAATTACTAGTAGTTCTCTTCTCTGTCAGTAAGGAGAATTAGGAAAACTCTTTTATCATTTCAATGTAAAATTATGTCGTATTAATTGTTTAATATTGCCTTCAGTTTTTGTGTAATTCTTTTGCGTTGTTCTAACTTAATAATGGCAATTAGACCAACGGGCATGATAACATGTGTTGATTTGTTTAACCTCTATCAAACCTTTTTATTTATGATAATGTGAAAGAACTATACCCAGTAGAAAATAATTAAGTAACTTAAATAATGAATTATCAGAATCCCAATTTGAAAGAAGTAGAGCTAATAGAATATAATTATTATTATTACTACTATAATAATTTTTTATTCACAATGATATAATCTAATTCTCTTTAATTTGATTGTGATTTTTTTTATCAATTCATTTACTATTATATTAACTTTTAGTATTTTTTCTGACACTTTTAACAACTTAATAATAATATACTTATTAATTTGAAACTTCTATCAAATTAAATGAGACTAACTTGAGTTGTAAATTTAAATTTGAAGTTCATGCCAAACATGTATAACTCAAAACCAAACATGAGCATACCCTTTCTTTCATGCTTCTCTTTTTATCTACTTTCGTTAGTATAACACAAAGTTCTAAATAGCGATTATAGAGCTATAGCTTTTAAGGTCCGAAAAAGCTATAGCGCAACCATAACTAGCTATTTAGAATCATAATAAAAGAAAAACCGGTTAATAACGTTATAGTTTTTTAGATATATAGTGCAACTATTGCGAGCTATTTAGAACCATGATATAACACATATCGTAATAATATAAACACATGCCATAATAATATGAATACCTGATTTTAATTATTTATTCATCTTGCGTTCCTTGACTCCTTGTTCTACACAAAACAAGTTTACATATCATATTAGATTTTTTTTTTTTGTCTAAACTAGCTCTTTGAATCTAACATTTGTTTTTATTAGGGTAAAAAGAAATATCTTGTGAAAGAACTAAAATGTCTTTTCTTTTCAAAGCGTTCGAAAAATTCACAAGTAAAAATTCCATTTCGTTTGATTTTCACTTTTCACTTTTCACCATTCCCACTTTTTCCTTTTTCTGTTATTTCTTTATTCAACAAATTAAACTTTATTTGCGATATATCTCCAGTTTTTAGTTCAGAGGTATTCTAGTTCTACTCATTTCCAAAATCAAAAGATGAAAATACTTAAACACCTTGTTTGGATGGAGAGTAGAGGAAGGAAGGGGACGTGAAGAATAGAAGGGAATGAAATGGAACATAAAGGAAGATTAACATATTTAATCTTTTCGTGTTTGGATGATTAAGAGTATCTAGATTCTAGCAATTTAAATGAGTTTCTAAATAACTGTTAATCTCTTTTTAAAAATTAAGGTCTCTAAAATTTCTAAGTCACGTCAGCAACAAATTAAAAAGCAGAAATAATTTGAACCAATTATTTGGTCAGCATGAAATTTATAAACAGTTTCTTAATAAGAAAATTTACTGTATAGTTTCTAAATAAAAAATTCTCCCACATCCCTGAAACTGAATTAGAAACTGCCACATCATATTATAAACTCTAATAGTATCAGGGATGTAAATGCTCTAATGAGAGAAAATAAATTTAACTTTCATTTCCGTCTTATTTCTTGTTTGGTTGATTAAAATTTAAAAGGTTAATGAGAAATTCGGTAATTTTGTAAGTTTGTGACAAAAAACTTGTATGAAAAATATATAAATAAGATATAGGGTTGAACATTTGTGCTATTTTTTCTAAAAATATTACAATAAAATTTCTTTCCATCCGTTACACTCTCAAATTAGGAGGGAAACCAATTCTATTGATTACAATGATATAAGGTTAAACCTTTCACCTCCTATACCCTTCACCTCCGACATAATTTTATCAACCAAACACGATTCAACGGAAAGTTTCTTTTCTTTCCATTCCCTCCCTTAATCTATACTCTCCATCCAAACAAGGTGTTAAGTAAAACACACAAGTTCCAACACACTTAACTATGGTATCAAGTTCTTACAGTAAATATATATGTCATATGAGATATCAGATAAGAATAAGATTCTATATGGAATATTACATATAGAATGCATTTTTTACCAACCAAACTACTACTATTTGTATGTAATAATATGAAAAGAAAACATGGTTTTCTAAATCTTTTGGAATCCTAAATTTCATCAACTATTTAAGGATCTATCAAATACAAAAAACCACCTGTACATTAGGAACATTGAGTGATACCACTTCACAGTTTACACTCTTTATCATTACTACATCCTTCCTGTTCATAAAAAAAGAAAAAGAAAAAAGAAAAAACAGAAAACAGATTAGAACCTGAGGTTGTGTAATTCAGGTTAGGTAACCTCAGTTGCATGCGAGTATGTGATTTCCATTGTCATAACAAATATAAAATCATTTTCAGTCAATATGAATTAGAAAGCTCAATAAATTAAACTCCAATCACTAATCTAGCAAAGAGAGAGTCAAATAACTTTACCGCAACTTTTCTTCTATTTTCTAGAACTACTTCTAATGGAGGTCGACCTGCAAGAAAAGACAGTTATTTTTATTTTGATATCTTGCTTATAGTATTGTGCCTATTTGAGGATATAATTTTTTGAATTTCTGCTCTTAAAAAGACTATTATTAGCTCAGTTCACATATTTTATCTGTGGATGAATTTAAATTTTAATGGCATATACTTAGCCTTTTTTTTTAAAAACTTAAGAATCAGGCCTTGTATACAATAGAGAAATATCAAACCTGTAATTTGCAACCGGTACTTAGCCCATACTCCATATATTGCATTTGCTATGACAGCCACCTTTTAACAAAAAGAATAATAAAAATGTAAGAAGAACAAAAGTAATAGTTAGAACAAATTGCTAAAAGATACTAGAAATGACTATAAACTGCAAAACACAAAAGAGTATAGATTGTGATTGATAAGTTCAACTTAAGAAATGCATCTCTAAGAAAACTGATAATATGAAAAAAAAAGGTAAATAAATAACCAGATATTAATTGCACGATACTGCAGTACTGGTCCTAAGTATAATAAAAGACTTACTGGTTCAAATTTTGTAATGGCATAGACCCATCCAAGCCCAACTGCCTCATAGAGCTTTCTAAATGCCTATTTTTAAATTTTAGCAAATTAAAGCTCTTCTTATTCTTGAATGAAAAGAATTAATTCCTATATGATTTATATAAATTTGACTATAGAAAGAGTTCAAAATGCATACTTCGACATCAGTAACAACAGTGCCATCCGACATAATTGCATGAATCCTCCCCATAACCTTAAACAAACACAAAAAACAACAAGAAAATGTGATTTGACATAGTAAATTTGTCAATGCAAAAAAAACAATAGTTGATAGATAAAAGGGGAATAGATTAAATGACTCACAGTTTCATATTCAAGGCCTTGATTTTCCTGAGGAGAATAATCTTTTGAGCTTATATCTACAAATTTTATTGCCCCAAATGATTTGTCCTTCTCCTTTAGCATATTCACCTACCAAATTAAGAAAAATCAAGATTGGTATTCAAATAACAACAAATTATGCTAAATGGTAGTTGCCACTGTTTTCTTGTTTATTTATGTTGAGAAATACTTGAATTGTAACCTTGTGCTGTTCTTTTCTTCCAATCATTTTTAAATAATTAGCTTGTAAATATTTTGTCTCTGAAATTAATGATGCAACATTTTGGAATACAAAATATGGATATATATATATAGAGAGAGAGAGAGACCTCACGCATGCAAAGGGGGCAATCGCCGTCATAAAGCATTTTTACTTTCCATGAACTATTGTCCTTTAATTCTGTAGCAATTGGATCTTTTACGCTTGAGTGAACTTTGCACTTGAAATCTGATGCAAATGTAAATTACACATTAGATTCAGAGGAGGAAAATTTAACAGTGAAAATAAAAAAAAAAATTGGAGGTTTTGTGTTTGTTTTGGATTAAGAATGCATTTCTGACAGGAAGGTTCTTAATCTAGAAACTCTGATATGCATTGATCTATGAGACTATGACTGTTTGATACCAGCTGATACCTACCAGTAGAGGATAAGAGGAATACATTTCACACAAGATCCTCACAATTTCTACCAACAGGCGGTTCATTCTGTAAAATTACTCAGTAAACTAATTAACATTTAACAAATTTGAAGGTAGCAATGCCAAATTCGGGTAATTGGGAGGTAGATTGTGCAAAACTAGCACAAAAGATGGATATTCTGGTATCAGACTGCATGTTAGGATTGCGATTGAATGAATCAGATATGAATGTAAAAGAAAATTGTTAAAAAGGTAAGAATTGATTTATACCAAAGCGAGAATAGGTAGGAAGGAATTGTCGTTGTTTAATAGTAGATAATTGAGACGAAGCAGAAGAAATCGAATGGCGGAGGTGGGTGTACCGTGGAAGTATGGAACCTATTCGCGCCATGGATGCCATCTCGCTACCTCCTCACCGCTGTGTGCATTCAGAAATCAAAAGAAAGAAATATGAAGTGCGTGCTCTCTCCATTTGCTAGGAACGGGACATATCCTTTTATGGTACGTGGATGAACTGGAGAGCATTAATGGATGGGTGGATGGGAGGGAAACACGGAGGCTAGGCCGAGTCAGAATCCCCTAAAGTAACTCAATCTTTGAGTTTGCATCCTTACCGTTCCTAGGTAGAATACACAGAACGGGGTCCTTTAATATTCGTGCCAAATAGAGATTGGACGGTCCGGATCCAAACTCAAAGATTGGGTTACACTTACTAGGCTCATCGCTGTTGGGTGCAATTGCAAATTGGTGTCAATGTCATGTCAGAGTACGGTTTTAATCAAATTGATGGAAAATGGGACATTAATTGCGTGACTAGTACATAATATTTATTCATTGATGGAAAAATGGGACATTAATTAATTTAAGAATTCAACAGTAAGTGGCGAAAGGGAAATATATATATATATAGAGTTCAGCTGTATACTTCGCGAAGTAAAGCGAGTATTTTACTTCACATCTATATTTTTAATTTTAAAGTTCAAAATGTCGATCCGAATCGTTCAAATTGATCTCCATATTAAATTGTGCTTGGAGATCAAATTTTACAATTTTTAAAAATTGTTTATTTTTTTTTGGAACTTTTAAAATCACTGATTTTTTATGGTCCACGATTTTCTGAAAAATAGTGATTTATTAAGCTGGTTTGAAAACCGCTGTTTTTCAATAGTGAATAAGTTTAATAAAATCAGCGATTTTCAAACCAGCTTAATAAATAATAAAAAAATTCTAAAAATTCTAAAAAATGTAAAATTTGGTCTCCAAGCACATTTTAATATAGATTGAATATCTAACGGTTTGAATCGACTGTTTGGACTTTGAAAATCGGAGAACCGAACCGTTTGTTCCTGAGTCCAGGAACAAACGTTTGTATATGAGCCATTCTCTATATATATATAGAGCGAGAGAGAGAGAGATAGACTATGGTGAGTTGTGAAGTAAAACAACGCGCTATATTTTCATTTTGAAAATCCAAACAACCGATCAACATGTTCTCTATATTGAAATGTGCTTGGAGACTAAATTTTACATTTTTTGGAATCTTTTTACTATTTATTAAGCCACTTTGAAATCGCTCATCCACTGTAAACAGTAAAAAACAGTAAAAATTTATGGACCACCGGATCAGCGATTTTCAAAGTGGCTTAATAAATAGTAAAAAAATTCCAAAAAATGTAAAATTGGGTCTCCAAGCACATTTCAATATGGAGATCATGTTGAGTAGTTCGGATCGATTGTTTAGATTTTCAAAATAAAAATATATGCGTGAAGTAAAAATGACCTCTTACTTTACAACTCACCATAGCCCAGCTCTCTCTCTCTCTCTCTCTCTCTCTCTCTATATATATATATATATATATATATATATATATATATGAGTTGGCTACGGTGCTACACGTAGCATAGAGGGTCTCCGTGCTACGATATTTGAGTTTTTAAAATTCTAACGGTCGATTCGAACCATTCAACACATGACCTCCATATGAATATGTACTTGCAAATCAAATTTGACATTTTTTAGAATTTTTTTACTATTTTTTTAGATAGGTAGAAAAACACTTGATCTGAAAGAGATAACAAAATAGTAAAAAATTTTTAAAAAATGTCAAATTTGATTTGCAAGTACATATTCATAAGGAGATCATGCTGAATGGTTCGGATCGACCGTTAGAATTTTGAAAACTCAAATATTGAGCCGTAGCACGGAGGCCCTCTATGCTATGCATAGCACCGTAGCCAACTCCTATATATATGTGTGTGTGTGGACGCACTGCGGCTGCGCACGTGGTATCCGTTAATCTTTATATAATCACTTTGTTAACTACATTAAGTACGCAAATGAATTCTTATTAATGTTTATACAAAGAAAGTGTGTTCTACTTGAAAATTTATACCTAATATATGTTTTTTTTATTATTGTATTGGTCTTTATATATTTCCTAAATTCTTCATAAATATAACTTTATCCGCAGTCTGATTATTTTAAATTGAACTTATTTTTGATAATTTTGAATTAATTATTTCAATTATTAGGATCGTTTGGCATTAATTGTGAATTTTAAATTCAAAAGAAGGGTACTAAATTTTAGAGGTGTACGTACACCCGTAGCCTGTTCATCAAATGCATTTTTAATGAAGATATTATATAAGTGTATGTACTTCCATGGAACTTTTCGTTTAATTAGAATATATGTGTGTGTGTGTATATATATATATATATATATATAGAATCTGGCTAATATGCTACGGGTATATAAGGGCCCCTCCGTGCTACGGCTCACTTTTTTGAGTTTTCAAAATCCTAACGGTCGATCCGAACCGTTCAACATGATCTCCATATGAATATGTACTTGCAAACCAAATTTTACATTTTTTAGAATTTTTTTACTATTTATCAAGCCACTTTGAAAATTGCTGATCCAATGGTCCAGCAGATTTTACTGTTGTGTACAAATTACTGTTTTTTCAAAGTGGCCTAATAAATAGTAAAAGAATTCTAAAAAATGTAAAATTTGGTTTGCAAGTACATATTCATATGGAGATCATGTTGAACGGTTCGGATCGACCGTTAGGATTTTGAAAACTCAAAAAGTGAGCCGTAGCACGGAGGGCTCTATGCTATGCTAGCACCGTAGCACTGTCATATATATATATATATATATATATATATATATATATATATATAAATATTTATTTATTTCACTTCAAGACATTATCGATATATATTTATTTCACTTCAAGACAATAGATTTGTCTGATAATTTCAGTTTGGGCGTTAAATATATTAGACTTGTCTAATTTAATCTACAAAAATTTGCTTTAAGGATAAAAAATGACTATTGTCTAAATTTAAACAGGAAAATATAAAATTATTACATGCGAGAAATTAGCGTATTTTTACATGGTGATATTCCTTAAATTTAAACAGAAAAATCCTAGCTAGCCAGGGAGTACTGTTTGAAACCCCTTGTTACCTCGTTTATTTGCATGCAATTAATTGAGCGGTCTCTGTTGCATTCGCTGTGCACCAATTCTAATTCCGAAGAATTACAATAACCTAAAGTATTTTCTAATGTTCGATCCAATTTTTTTTTTGTCAAAATTTTATAAAATAGATGCAAGATTCAAGTTGTTATCATATCAAGTTTTTATAAAACATATGCCAAATTTTAGAACATTAGAAAAAAAATTCAAGTTGTTATCATAGTAATAAGTTCAAAATTCAATAATAATTTTGTAAAATGTCTTATGTTCATGACTTCGGTATAATTTGAAGAGTGAGGCTACGGTGCTATGCATAGCACCAATTGGGTCCGTACTACGGCTCAAAATTTGACTTTTCAAAATTCTAACGGTCGATCCGAACCGTTAGGATCGACCGTTAGGACATATTCATATGGTTATCACATTGAACGGTTTGATCGACCGTTAAAAAAAATATATAATTAAAAAAAAATTAAAAAATATAAAATTAAAATATCTAAAAAAATAGTAAAAAAATTAAAAAAAATATAAAATTTAGTTTGCAAGTACATATTCATATGGTTATCACATTGAACGGTTGGATCGACCGTTAGGATTTTAAAAAGTACCATATAGAGCAGTAGTACACTAGCCATCCGTGCTATGCATAGCACCATAGGCTCACTCTTATAGTTAAACTATGGGGAACTATATATATATAAGGAATAAGCTAGCACCATAAAGGAATAGGAATAGGAATAGGAATAGGAATAGGAATAGGAATAGCGGAAATAATAGGGTAGGATAAAGAGATCTTTTTGTTGAGCAAATAGAAAAAGCAAATGGTGATCATCAATAAGAATGTGAAAGAGAACCAAAGTACATACGAATTATATTGAATAGGATCAGGGGCAGAGTCAGACTTTCAGACTATAGAAGTCAAACGTGTCACAATTCACAAGCATTTGAATCCAATGATCTCTCAATGAAGTAAATTATCAACAAAGAGAGCAATGAATCCAATGATCTCTAAATGAAATGCCATAAAGACACACACGTCGTAGATATTCTTATCTAATTATTAAAGATTGTAATGTGAGTTAGGGATTTTAGTACCAAGGATTAAAATAGAAATACAATATTTATGACTTGAGGATTGGTTATTGAGGGCATTCAGGCTACTTAATTGGACGGTTGTAAGGATCCAGCCGTTGTTGACTTATGACTTGAGGTTGTGCTTCTTTGACTTGGATTTGGTTTTGAGTTTGAATATTGGTTTGAGTTAATTCGGGTTTGAAACGAGAAAGTTATGAGCCAAAACGACTGATTTGTAAAGATTTGTGGACTCAGGGTCTTACTTATAATTTTTAGAGGGACTGGATTTGTGGCAATGAGGTTTTGTTGGGTTTAAGGTAAAATTATACGGGGCAAGGACTTGTTTGCAAGGGCTTTTAATCGCCAGGGGTACTTATATATTTATTTTGTAAGGACGGCGCTGGGATTTAGTTTTGTCAAGAGGGCTTATATGTAAAAGGGGTATTTCATTTATTTGGGCCTATAAAGATCCGCGCTTGGGCCGCTGGGATCTTAGATTTGGGCTCAAGGATTTGGGCAGGCGCAGATCGGAGTGTCATTTCTTTTTGGGTTGCTGACAAGTGGACCATATCTCGACAGTGACCGTTATTGATTTGAATTTTATCAAGAGTCCGTTCATCAAGGTTGATTTAGGATTGGATCTGTCACTAGAGAAGAAACTGCCAACAAGGTTCTATCTTGATTTTTAAACTTGTCTCTAAATTTCATAGCACTATGTTTTTTTGCTACTACTACTTGTTAGTTTGAATCTTCTATCTTTGATTTTACACTTGAGGTTATATGGCTATATATATATATTCTTGGATGAGTTATTTACACTATTATATATGATGTTTCTACATTTTTATCTTATTTACTTGCTTAATTTTTTTATTTAGAGGTTGGCCCAAAATTCATATTAATTCTCCACGTAGAAAATGTTTAATTCTCCGCGTTTAGGCAGGGGAAGAGAACAGGTGGGCCCCTTTTGTCATATATCAGCGCCAATTCTTACTTTGTTTTGCAATCCCTGGACGGACATGGTGCACCTGAGCCGAGATCATCGCTGAAATGTGTATGGGGTACTAAGGAGAACAGCTTGGGTCCAATGGGTGTCGGGACCGTCCGATCCACTTTAAGATACGTGCACACGAATTTTAAAGCAGATGTGCAAGTGCGAATCTTAAAACATTATAATTTCCCTTTAAGATACCCATCAAACTCACTTTGAGAACTCACTTTAAGATACCCATCAAACTCACTTTGAGCTCGGTACGGAGATCAAACATTATAATTTCCCTTTTCTGATCAATTTGGCTTGGGCCATGTTTCACTTTGGTCCTTCCTTTCTCAATAATTCATCCCTTTTCCTTCACTCCTATTTTCTCAAGCCATTGGACAACTCCATTTCTTTTGTAAATAACCCCTTTCTTTTTTTTATTATTTTATTTCCCTTTCTTTTCTATCATTGTAAAGTCATTTTTATATTAATTAATTATATAGCTTCATTTCAATAATTAATATAATATAAGTATAGCATAATTTTAATTTTATAAGAAGTGCTAAAAAGTATTTATTTATTTTTTAATTCATAACGAGGGAAAGATATATTCAAAACTGATGTCTTTTAATTATGCTCCACAGCAGTATCCAAAATGTATGCAACTTATTAATTATTAGATCAATTTACGAAAATATATCAATTTTTATGTCAAAAATAAGTGTAGCACGGCATCTACTGCAAAATTCATGTATAAGATAAATGTTTTTTTTTTTAATTCCAAAGACATTTTAAGTGATTTAACAATCAAAATTGATAATTATACCTAAGATGTTATATAATATTTACACAAATAATTAATTATTGGAGTGATTTTGAAATAACACACCATTTTTTTATACAAATAATTATTACATCAGATTCAATACTTTTTAATTATTCATAAACTAAAGCATATATATTTCAAATTTGTACTTTTCAAGTTAACATAAACAAAAACATCAAAACAATGACTTGTAAAGGTTCCTTTCTCTCTACCAAAACATAACCCTTACTGTAAAAGAAAGAGCTATTATTAAAAGCATCCTTAGAGCTACTAGCTGCACATCAATCACAATGATAGATATACTACCCATATACATGTACATATTTACATATGTACAACATATATACATATACATATTTACTGACCCGTGTGTTGCAAAACGACATGCCCCTTGTGATGTATACCTTCTTTGTGAAAAAGCATATAATAAATTATAAGTTCAGTTTTATTGTTCTTTATCTCATTATATTTGAAATAATATCTTTTAAAATAATAATATATGTTTTCATTCCAATATAATAAAATGCTAACTAGTTTTATATAGCTGATCTAGATTCTTAATTTATGAATATGCTTCATTATTTTTGTATGGAGATAAAACTCTATTTATAAAAATAGATCAAATATGCTTCATTGTTTTAGTGTCCTCCATTATCTCATTATATTTGAAATAATATTTTTTAAAATATTCATATACGTTTTCAATTCAATATAATAAAACGCTAGCTAGATTTATATAGCTCTAGATTTTTAAATTATGAATATGTTTCATTATTTTTTGTAGGGAAATAAAACTCCATTTATAAAAATAGATCGAACATGCTATGTATATGATTTTCACACTTTGTACACAACAATACTCCTTGCTAAGCAAATTTGCATGACTTATCATATAATGCTTATTTTCAATATTAACTGTGTGTGAATTGCAAGTTTCGAATTATGATATACGGATACGAATATATAAGAACCCTCACTATTTTAGTGTCCTCCATTTATAAAAATAGATGGAACATGTTTCATTATTTTAGTGTCCTCCATTATCTCATTATATTTAGAATAACACATATATTTAAAATTAATCATACTCGTTTTCAATCCAATATAATAAAACGCTAACTTTTAAAATTATCTTTTGTAGAGAGATAAAACTCCATTTATAAAAATAGATCGATCATGCTAGGTAAATGATTTTCACACTTTGTACACAACAATACTCCTTGCAAGCAAATTTGCATGACTTATCATATAATGCTTATTTTCAACATTTTTTGTGTGTGACAATTCAAGACTGTGTGTGAATTGCATGTTTCAAGTTATGCTATACGGATACGGATAAGTATCATACTAATATAGATACAATGATACAATATTTTTTAAAATACAAAGAAACATTACATCATATATGTAAACAACTCTTTTATATAGAAAAAAAGATTTTGACGGCGATACAATCTATTAATATAACTAATGAATAATTTATGAGTAGGAAATTTTATAAAATATTCTAATTTTTTAAAACAACAAACAAAATATTATTTTTCTAAATTTATTGACAAAATATCCTTGTCCTTAAATGTGTGCCATGACTACAAGGAGAGATGTTACATTTTTTTTTTATAATTTACTTTTTTGCAATATTTATAATTATTAATTTATGTAATAGAAAATATTAATTATAAGGTTCTCACATTTCCTAATTTGTCTTTTATTATTTTTTATACAAATTACATTGCAAAGTTAATACTTAATTATACATGGAAGATAATTCTTGAAATTTGATTTATAATTTGAGTGAGGCTGTGATACTTTGTAAGATGCGGAATGGTTCGTATTATGGATCAATATCTGTGTTTATAAAGTTCAAACAATTAATCGATTCAAACCCGTTTAACATGATTTCTATATAAAATATACTTGGATATCAGATTTATATTTTTCATATTTTTATTTTTTTAAAATAGATAAAAATCACATGATCTGAAAATTTTGAACCATCCGAAATTTGTTAAGTACCGTAATTTTAAATGATGATGGCCATCAATTATGAACTTTTATATTAATGACCCATTTCAATGTTATAATTTTTTTTTATAAAAGAGCCAACACCCTCTTTCATTAAAAAAAATGAAAAACACTAAATACAGAAATGAAATTTCACCTAACAAGTTTATCCATAGAGTGTGTTTGTACTAAAATATTAGCAATGCATTAATTAAGTATTGTTATCATTATGTATTGCAAAACTAAGAATAATAAATTTTGTGTTAATTAATATTTCTTCATGTTTTATGGTTTATATATTAAGAGAGATACATATCTCCATTCCTTTTATTTTTCTAAAATTGAATTTCTGATAAAAGAAATGTTTATATTTTGATAAAAATATTTTCCCCTACTGGTGACGTCCCCTAACTTCTGATCTTTTGTGGCAACTAACCCTGTAACTCATGTGTATCACCATGTACAATTGGAGAATTCAAATTTTGTTTGAAAGAAAATACAATGACTTGCTAGCTTGTAATTCTTCTAAATAAACGAAAAAAAGAAAATACAATGACTTGCAAAGTTAATACTTAATTATAAAATTCAAATTAATTCTCCAAGTAGAAAATGTTTAATTCTCCGCGTTTAGGCAGGGAGAGGTGAGGTGGGCCCCTTTTGTCATATATCAGCGCCAATTCTCACTTAGTTTTGCAATCCCCGACGGACATGGTGCACCTGAGCCGAGATCATCGCTGAAATGTGCATGGGGTTGGGGTACCGAGATCAAACATTCTAAGTTCCCTTTTCCCAATTTGCCGACATTTTTATTAATATCCAAAGTTTAATACAAAATATTATTTATACCCATAATCGGACCCAATATCGAAAAATGTCCAAACCGGTCAGAAAATGGCCGGCTTACTCCCCCCTAAGCCGGCCATTTTCTGGCCGACTTAGTCGTTTTTTTTTTTAAAGAGACATTATGAAGAGAAAAAATAATGAAATCTAACACTGAAAATTTGAATTTTTTTTTTAAAATTATTTGTTAGATTACTTCTTTTGATATATAATATATTTATACTAAAATACACTAGATTACTTGAAAATATGTTGAATTACACTATATTACAATAAATTATGTTGAATTACACTAAATTACGTTAAATTACGCTAAATTACAATAACTTCGCTAATTACGCTGAAATACGGTAAATTACGCTAAAATAGACCGATTCTGTGCCATCTTTCATGAATCATAAAAAATAGTAAAAAAATTCCAAAAATAGTAAAAACTGGTATTCTACAAGTTCATTATGTAACTAATTTACTGAGCTACTTGGATTGAATAATAGAAATGAAAATCTTAATCGGAAACTTCAACTCAAGTTTTGAGGCTTTTCCTTTTGTTTTTTGACGATTCTGAATTTTAGAATCCGGCATCGCGGGCACGGACGCATGCGTATTTTTGCCAGCTTTCCGAAAAGTTGTCATTTGCTTAAATCGGACACTCGAGCGCCGTTTTATGACCGTTTGAAGTTTCGTCGTCGTTTTTTACCTTTTCAATGAAGATATCGTCTCTATTCATATGTAATTTACCGTATTTTAGCGTAATGTAATGTAATGTAATGTAGTGTAATTTAACTTAATATAGTGTAATTCAACATAATTTCAAGTAATTTAGCATATTTTAGTATAAATATACTAATTTATATATCAAAAGAAGTAATCTAACAAATAATTTAAACAAAAAAAATTCAAATTTTCATTAGATTTCATTATTTTTTCTCTTCATAATGTCTCTTAAAAAAAAAAAACGACTAAGCCGGCCATTTTCTTGGCCGGCTTAGGGGGGAGTAACCCGGCCATTTAAGCCGACCATTTTCTGGCCGGTTTGGGCATTTTACGATATTGAGTCCGATTCTGGATATAAATAATAATTTGTATTAAACTTTGGATATTAATAAAAATGTCGGCCCAATTTGGCTTGGGCCATGTTTCACTTTGGTCCTTCCTTTCTCAATAATTGATCCCTTTTCCTTCACTCCTATTTTCTCAAGCCATTGGACAACTCCATTTCTTTTGTAAATAACCCCTTTCTTTTTTTATTATTTTATTTCCCTTTCTTTTCTATCATTGTGAAGTCATTTTTATATTAATTAATTATATAGCTTCATTTCAATAATTAATATAATATAAGTATAGCATAATTTTAATTTTATAAGAAGTGCTAAAAAGTATTTATTTATTTTTTAATTCATAACGAGGGAAAGATATATTCAAAACTGATGTCTTTTAATTATGCTCCACAGCAGTATCCAAAATGTATGCAACTTATTAATTATTAGATCAATTTACGAAAATATATCAATTTTTATATCAAAAATAAGTGTAGCACGGCATCTACTGCAAAATTCATGTATAAGATAAATGTTTTTTTTTTTAATTCCAAAGACATTTTAAGTGATTTAACAATCAAAATTGATAATTATACCTAAGATGTTATATAATATTTACACAAATAATTAATTATTGAGTGATTTTGAAATAACACTATTTTTTATACAAATAATTATTAGATCAGATTCAATACTTTTTAATTATTCAAACGAATGCATATATATTTCAAAATTTGTACTTTTGAAGTTAACGTAAACAAAAGCATCAAAACAATGTATGATTTATAAGTTATTTTTTATTATTCAATTTATAAATGAAATAACATGCATATTTGTTAAACATTAAACATACAATATTACACAAAAAATAATATTCAATAGTTAACATTCAACACGCATAAAACAATACATTCAATATTGAACATTAAATATCCATATACATTTATAATTCAACAAATATTCAACATATATATACACACACACACACACACAGACACACACACACATTTACTGACCCGTGTGTTGCAAAACGACATGCCCCTTGTGATGTATATATACCTTCGTTGTGAAAAAGCATATAATAAATTATAAGTTCAGTTTTATTGTCCTTTATCTCATTATATTTGGAATAATATCTTTTAAAATAATCATATATGTTTTCATTCCAATATAATAAAACGCTAGCTAGTTTTATATAGCTCTAGATTCTTAATTTATGAACATGCTTCATTATATTTGTAGGGAGATAAAACTCTATTTATAAAAATAGATCAATATGCTTCATTATTTTTGTAGAGAGATAAAACTCTATTTATAAAAATAGATCAAATATGCTTCATTATTTTAGTTTCCTCCATTATCTCATTATATTTGGAATAATATTTTTTTAAATAATCATATACGTTTTCAATTCAATATAATAAAACGCTAGCTAGTTTTATATAGCTCTAGATTTTTAATTTATGAATATGTTTCATTATTTTTTGTAGAGAGATAAAACTCCATTTATAAAAATAGATCGATCATGCTAGGTATATGATTTTCACACTTTGTACACAACAATACTCCTTGCTAAGCAAATTTGCATGATTTATCATATAATGCTTATTTTCAACATTATTTGTGTGTGACAATTCAAGACTGTGTGAATTGCATGTTTCAAGTTATGATATTCGGATACGGATAAGTATCATACTAATATAGATACAATGATACAATATTTTTTAAAATACAAAGAAACATTACATCATATATGTAAACAACTCTTTTATATAGAAAAAAAAAGATTTTGACGGCGATACAATCTATTAATATAACTAATGAATAATTTATGAGTGGGAAATTTTATAAAATATTCGAATTTTTTAAAACAACAAACAAAATATTATTTTTCCAAATTTATTGACAAAATATCCTTGTCCTTAAATGTGTGCCATGACTACAAGGAGAGATGTCACATTTTTTTTTTATAATTTACTTTTTTGCAATATTTATAATTTTTCATTTATGTAATAGAAAATATTAATTATTCAGTTCTCACATTTCCTAATTTGTCTTTTATTATTTTTTATACAAATTACAATGCAAAGTTAATACTTAATTATAAAATTAAGAAGTACAAAATTATATGTTCAAATTATAAATTTAAGTTTTTTATAATTTTTCATTTAATTTCATTGTTTCACCTTTAATTTATACATATTTATAATTCAAATATTAAAGTAAACATCATTGTTGTGGGACCCACATTCAGGAGCATGATTCCATATATTTATTTTCAACTCAATTATCACGTTAAATGTTTAATTTCATCGTTGATGCAGTAAAAATGATCAAATTTATCCATTTTACTTTCAAATTTCGGTTAGTCTTTAGGGTGATGTTTGATGGTGGACTAAACAGTGGAGTAATGGCTTTAGGTCTTAGCTATTCCGTCAAACGTGATTTAATTGAGCCGAACTAAGATCGAATAAGCCAACTTTTTAGATAGCCTAAATTGGACTAAACTAACCTACCTCTCAAGGTGGTTTAATTTATTTGAGTACGAGGCCTAACTTTTTATTTTTCTTTTATTATTTTCAATCACTTTTTAAAGAATGCAAATAATAAGCAATTAATTTAAATATTTTAAATTTTATGCTAAACAATTTTCAGTCACTGTACCTATAATCAGTAGTAAGTTGGTCTCAGTGTATTTCAAGAAGGGGCTGGTACCATCATTGGCCCGCCTCTCAGCCGCATGGTGCAACGGCTGGTTCTCATTCTTCAATAGAATCAAAATCAGAATCAGAATCTAGATACTAGATCCTAAATATCTAAAGCTATTGAGAGAACACACTATTCTAATATTCTTTTCTGGCCGGCCGATCTATAAGATTTATATTAGTTCCGATTTGCTCATAAAAGATTAATTGGATTCATTCTTCAACAGAATCAGAATAAGAATCTCAGAGCAAATGTCCGTAGGAGACCGCATGCATGCAGCCGTGGAATCTCGGCGCTTCCGTGCGTATGGATAGGTCAAGGGTGTCAGAATGATTCCACACGGGGCTCATGCATGCACAATGCATTCCACGCACTTCAATTAATTCGGATGCCGACTCGATCGGATCATGAAAATTGAAGAATTAAAACAAGCTAGTCCAAGTCCAAATTCAATATATATTTGTTCGGAAATTAGGATCCGACTCCGCTGCTTTTCTTAAAGAAAAGCAGGGTCCTCTTTTTTCCATCCGAGCCATTCGAAAATTTGCATTCACGTATCTCGATAAAACAACTTTTTCATACACAAATCTCAACGAATTTAAATGGCTCGGATGGGAAAAGGAGGACCCTGCTTTTCTTTAAGAAAAGCAGCGGAGTCGGATCCCGGAAATTAAGAGGCTGATAATTAAGGTTGTCAGGATTGGATGTACATCTTCATATTTGTTCGGAAATTAAGAGGCTGATAATTAAGGTTGTCAGGATTGCATGTGCCGCAGCCTCTGCTCCATGCTATTTGGCTATTTGCAAGTTGCGACACGAGTAGCCAGAGGAGCATGCAGTTAGGAATAATTAGGTGTAACACTTCATAAATTAAGACAATAGTGGCAAATGGAACGGGAACTGACAGCCAGCGGAAACTGTTTTACGACATCAAGTGGGTCCCACTCCCACAGGAAGCCTATATATATATACACTTTTGAGTCAAATTAGCTCCAATTATGATCGGACGGTCCGTATTTAAATTGAAACATTGAGATTATGCAAAGGATTTGACATGCGCTTGCTGGCCCATTATGGCCCGCTCGCGCTTAAACTGTTACTAGTTCTCCTCTAAATATATTTTGTTTGACTGAATGGCGCCAGATTCATTCTAGTCAGCTCGCAGGACGACTCATGTTCGTTCTAGTGGGCATTTAGCAGGGGAACGAGTAACGACTGTCGTACGACCCAAACACAAACTAACTTTCAGGGTCACAACCATCAAGTGGGCCCCACTCCCTGGTAACTTTTTCTTCATTCTCGTTCTTGGCTCAATTTAGATGGACGTGTTCCATGGCAAGATCTCGCGCCGTATTAATTAAGATATCCATAATGTTGGGTTTTTTTTTTTTTTTTTATAATGGAGAAAAATTACAATAGTTAATTATACACATGCATTTTTTTTTTTTTTAAGAAATGAAACTAATATGTAGTCAGTTATTATTTAAAATCTTCAAGCCTAATAAAGTAGTTATAGAAAATATGAACAACTACACTAATTATCTAGGACTAATTGTTTTTTTAGTGAAGTTAATTAATATTTGAGACATGTTATTTATAAAAAAAAATTCAAAATGTTTGTTTTCTTACGGAACACTAAAAAGTTGCAGTGTGGAACTGAATATTAGTTGTATGACACATATTAGAGATGAATTCACATCCTCCCCGTATCGTAAAAGGGAATCTCTTAAAATTAGTAGATCTGGTCCGTTCTCTTTTAACTTAACACGAATATCAAAACCCAATAATACTGCTCCTGTGATAGCCCGAACCTCAAAGCGACTGGGATCGAACAAATCTCAAACCGTAATTGAAGGGAATCTTTTACACATATTGGAGAGGATATTACGTGAGTGGGGACCACATTTAAAATGCAGTCTTTCAAATGCACTCTCCTCACTTATATATATACCCAGTCGATCTTTCTCTCTCTTCTTGTTAGAAGAATGAATTAGATCTTGTATAGGCTGTGGTCAAAGATTCCATTAGTCAACACTTTCTGTTAGTTAGTTGTTTTTCATAACAGTATATGCGCAGCTTATATATACTGGAACCTTTCTGTAATAGTTGATCAACATAATACAAACTCATTTGAGTTCTATCTCTATCTCTCTTCTGTTTCCATTATCTAATATGGTATCAGACGACCCTCTCCTTCTCTCCCTTTCTCTCTTCTGTTAGTTGTACTTCCCACCTTGGAGCGGATCCCCCTCTTCCCCCCTCCTTTTTGGTTGGTTCCCACAAAATTTCGGGTACTTCCCACCTTGGAGCGGATCCCCTACTAACCTACTCCAGGAGACCGAAGCCAGCTGTAGCCGATCCACCTCTGTTGCACACAACCTCTAGTCCAGCGCTTCCAACCCCTATTGCAGCGGATCCTGCATCAGTTCAAATCCATCCCGCCACCTCTAGACTGCCATCCTCTCCTGTGCTGTCCCCACTTCCTCTCTCCAGTTGCGCAGGAAATCCTCAAACAGAGACCGACTTGTGTTCTTGCGGTCCAAGCTCACACTGGAGGATACCCCAGCTCAGCTTGCGGGGGGGCTGTTAGAAGAATGAATTAGATCTTGTATAGGCTGTGGTCAAAGATTCCATTAGTCAACACTTTCTGTTAGTTAGTTGTTTTTCATAACAGTATATGCGCAGCTTATATATACTGGAACCTTCTCTGTAATAGTTGATCAACATAATACAAACTCATTTGAGTTCTATCTCTATCTCTCTTCTGTTTCCATTATCTAATACTTCTCTTTTCTCCTCTCCCTATTGTCTCTTCTCTTCGCTATTGATCTTTCTCTCTCCCTCTATCTCTCTTTCAGATCCTTCATGGATTATGTATTATAAGGTGAGCGAAAAGTGAATCAGGAACTTTCATTAGGCTAATCAGGTTTCACAACTTGATCAGGCTGTGTTGTGTTCATCCTTTAATTTGATTTTCAGTTCAATCCACTGTTTTTCTAATTTTTGTTCTTTTTGATTGATTTAATCAAGTGATCTTTTGATCCAGTTATATTTGCTCTCATCTGAACTCGAGTCAATGAATGAGCTCATAGCTGGGCATTATACATGCTGATCTTGAATTGAGTTGAACTTGATTTATCTACTAATATTTACTGTGCTGAACTTGATTTACTGTAAGCTTCATACATGAGCTACGCTTTAAGGATTTTGTTTTCAAAATTTTCAGAGAGAAAACAGAGAAAAAGCTAGAGCAGAGTAAACTTGACAATGCAGAACGAGTTGATCAGCTCAGTCAATGGTGATCCCTTCAGATCTACCAGAGAAGAAGCAAAAGAAGAGCAGCCATCACTCTCCTCTATCCATCTCCCATCTAACAGTGGGGATCTGTTCAACTCCTCCCCTTCCTCTCTCTTGCTTTCCCCATCTCCAGTCTCTACAAATGGTGGCGATGATCCTGCTGCCACAGAAGTTCGCCTCCACCTTGCTCGCCTTGCTCTCCAGTACCAGTACCGTGAGATGGACACTGACAGGTATGCAAACAAGTATATATTCTATTATAATTTCAAGTAGCTAGATGAGATAGTTCCCCCTCGTAAAAATGAAATATAGGATAACTTGATAGGAAGGTGATTAGATTAGCTCCTTGTTATCAGAATTTTTCATAAATCAAGGAGGGATTTAACCAGAGTTTTAAAAAGATCGAAGCAATATATTAGTGTACATCAGTGGAGGGAGGGGGCTTCAACTTGTAAAATGCATTAGGTATTAATTCCAATTAGATAAGCATTTAGGCTTATACCCTTGTGTACAAAACAGATATGAGCATTGCTTCTCATACTTCCAAGAGGCGACAGAGCAAGAAGGGAATAGTGATCAGATGAGCCGTCTGGCCATGCAGCTGAGACTAGAGACCAGCCTGACAAGCGTGCTGCCGTTACAGCCTTTAAATGAGAACCAAATGTTGTGCCATGTGGCTGAGAGGCGGGCCGTGCTGCCCAAGAGGACATCTATTCGATCAAGTGGATATCTGAAGATGAATCAGCCAGCACCTCAAGGACCAGCAAGCCAGCTCAATGACATGACTCGTGGTACCAGACCCGTTATACCTGGATCAGTGAGTACAAATTTGCGGCTTCCTGATCATTATACTTTTTCTGCTTATTTCCCCTTTCTGTTTTATCTTATATTACCAACTCAAGGATTGCTGTATTGGGTATAGGTATTGTGAAAACGCTTACCAACACTGTTTTTTTTTCTTTTAAAACACTCCTAACTTAAACTGAATATATGAAGGACATAGTTAGTCGAAACATGTAAAAGGATGCACCTAACAAGTAAAATATTTTTCTGTGAGCTATATGTTTTTTCCAATTTTTTGGAATGCTGGTACAGTTAATGAATATTCTTTGTTTCTATACATCCTGGTATGGAGGATATGAAAAAATCGATCAGCAAATTAAAATTTTGAGAGTATCGAAGTTGGTGTTGAGGGGGAGTGTTGAAATTACATCACCAGCTTTAAAATATAGCCCAATTAATATTTGGAGAAGGCCCAAACCCAATTATTCCATTCTGGATTCTTTAAGAAATGGGAACCGATTTATATGGTCGGTTATAATGGACCATACTAGAAATTATTACTATAATATATTGTACTTGGAAGATACTATACTTTTGTATCAAAATACTCTAGAAAAGTCATGTAGGTTGGTGAATCAGAGTGTGAGTGAGATATATCAAAGTTTGTACTTGTAAACTCTACTTTCATAAATAAAAGAAATTATTATATAAACTCCTCCCTCCTATACTATCCACAATCTGATATCAATTTCCAACAATGTTTTCTCTGACACTAGCTACCAACTTTTCATTTCCTTGAAAATATAAAACGTAGATAAAAATTCATTTATTTCTAACATTCTTGTTACATGTAATAATTTTCATACTAAACTCGGCCCAAACTCCCTTCTTTTTTATGTTCGGTCCTAGTAGATCTCTAAAGCATTTTTTTCAATTTTTTTTAGGGTCCAAAGAGTAGAAAGAACAGAGTAGCAACGGGAGTGATCGGGTTTTTTGTCATACTATCATGCATTTCAGAGGCTCAGGCCACCTTGTGTCCTCTGCATGCACAATCAAAAAGTAACAGACAGGTGTGTTCTTTTCCGAGCTGGCGAGATGTGCTAAATAACACGGGAGTGGACGTGACATCCTACATCATTTTATTGATTAGCTACCTGTTCAATTGGTACGTCGTAATTCTAAATCCTTTTTAACTTCACCATTTAAAAAAAAGCCATTTTTTAATATATATCTTATATTTATATTTTAGGTTTATTATCGTGCGCTATGAGGAAGGTGAAAGAAAAGGGTCAGAGCTGGATGTTCCTGGGGTGCTTATTCCTCGGCTGCATCCCGCTGGTTCTAATTTCATTCGACAACCATTATAAAACCTGGGACATAATCAAAATTTGGACTGGAGTGGCGGCATCTACATGTACCATTTTATTGGACATAGCACGATATGCTCACTTCGGCCATCACCGGGTAAATAACTATATATATATAACTAATTAGTGTCAATGTTCTTTTAAGTTAATTAATGTTTAAATACTACGTAATTTGTAATTTATACTTCAAGTAGTCTAACTAAACTAATTAAGTTTTGAATTATCAGGTGGCTACAGGTTTTATGTTAGGATTGATCACAGGTGGTGTGGTTGCCCAGATGTTGAAGATGAGAGCAGCATACATCGCGCGTTGTAGATGTTGGAACAAATTTACTATCGACTCTGATTCTGATTACCTGTCTTTTGTGGATAAAGAGTTGGGAATACACAACAGCAGAGGCTTATTCCGCTTTTCTAGCCGCTGTTTGTCTCGTGCCTAATTTGATAACTTGTCAGCGACAAATAATGGTATTACTTTCTTGAATTAAAATAAAGAAATTGATAATTGATTAAAATATAAAGAATTTTGAATTTGTATTTTCTTTCATTATTAATTTATTATTCTTAATTGCAGGTTCTGACAGTAGTTGCAATCATAGCCCGTAGTTTATACTGCGTGTTGTTGTGCTACCGTTCAACTACAGTAGGACGAGCCGCAACGTCATGGGAACCAGTTTGGCAAGAGATAAAGACATGGCCTTCAAATGTCCGAAACTTACTATATTTGTGTATAGTTGTTCTCGGGTACATTTGGGGTCAATTGATTAGGGGGATCAAATACATGTGTTTTGAATTGATTTGGCCTGGGATAAAATACGTGTGTTTGGAATATATTGGGCCGGGGTTCAAATACATGTGTTTTGAATTGATTCGGCCGGGAATTGATTTGGCCTGGAATCAAATACCAGGATTTGGAAGTGGATGAAGGCAGAAGTAGATGGAGGAGTTAGGCAGCCACAAGGGGAAGGATCTATTTGAGAAGTGAAGGATCAACTTGGTGTTTTTTTTTTTTTTTTTTTTTTCCAAACGTTGAAGGACTGATTTACTGCATATAAAGCTTTGGAACCAATTTAGTTTTTCTAAGAAAGTTTGGGATAAAATCTGAATTATCCCTTCTAATATTCATCTAACTTGTTTTTTGCCTTTGCGTTTTACAAACATTTAGACGCCATCTAATTGGGCCTTTCGCTAGCTAGGCTGATAAACTCTCACAAACATTTACGTTTAATTAAGCACATAGATTGTATTTCCACAATGCCAGCAAATAAAAAATTGGAGCCCCAACAGAAACTAACCATTTAATTAACATTTCCATTTGATGAGAAAAGTATTCATAGCAGCAGATCAGTAATAGTTTTCTTTTCAAGGTAAGAAAAGCAACAAATTAGTAATAGTTATGTCTTCAAAGGTGATTAATAAACCAAAATGCAATACTATAAGCATTCGTAGAAGCAGATCAGGCCATTTCCATTTGATGTACCTCAATAACAGGGACACCCTTTTACAATCTTCATTACATTATGCCTCAACAATAGTATGTACCCACAGTGCCGGACAAGCATTTATTTTGGTAAACAACACCAGCAAGCAAGCTATCATTTTGCAATTAATGCTTGGTCTCATTAAACCTGCAACAACTAATTCAACCAATCTTCCCCACAAAAACACTATGGTTTAGTGCTTATTTTCAAATTTGCCCATACTAATGCCCATTGAGTACAAATAGCACCAGCAATTCAACATTATCAACTGTATTGAGATTGTCTGGGGTGGAGGAGAAGAGCACGAGAGAGAGAGAGAGAGAGAGAGAGATCGCTTGACAGCCCCTGTCAAGTTTTCAAAAAAAAAAGAGAGAGAGAGAGAGGTCCAACTCCAAGGAGAAGAGAGTCTGCTGAGAGGGAGAAGAAACCCAAACCCTACTAAAAGCAATCACCTCTGCTTTTTTGAGTTTTCCATTCCGTCTGCTTCTTAGATCAAGCACGAATCTCAATGCGCATCGGATGATTTTCAATTTAGTATAACCAAGTGTTCTGTGTCAATGTTAGTACATTTTGTGAAAAAGTATTATTAGTGAATGAAAAGAGAAGAGAAGAAACCATTATTAATTAATAAATATAAAAAAATGAATAATTTGGAGAGGCAAGTCAAAATTGATGATTTACAAATTAAAATTAATATTTTCAAGGTTTGTTGATCATCAGCTTCATCCACATTTTGTTGTTGTTGTGGCCCTTCAAAACAGAAAAATTATATCAATTAGTTATATATATCAATCTGCACTTAATCTAATTACACCATTTTATAATAACACATCTTGACATCATATGTTTACAAGTCATCTTTGCGATTTCAAAATCCAAACAGTCGCTCTTAAAAAATCACAGTTACATTCTTCTTGGAATGAGAATAGTAATCAAATACAGTGTGATGGAATCTGTACAATGTTTAGAGAAAATTTGCACACAAAAAAGAGGGCAAAATGTTACCACTTGTAAGGCATGGATTAGTGTGCTAACGGGAGGAAAGTTGACCTTCGCTCTTCTGGAAATCTATAATTTTGATCAGGTGTTACTGTCCATAGCATATTAAAATGTATCTACATGTTCTTATCAAAAAGAATATTACTAACCAAAATTTTGTTTGACTTGAAAGAAAAAGTGTGGCAAAACAAGATTGCAATTCCAGCAGGTCTAGACTGGACACGATCTTCCAGGTACAGCAGCATACTAACCAGTAAATTGGTAACAAGGTTTGGTAATTATGCTAATAAAATCCAGCTAACTACATTCAGCCTTAATACACACAATAGCCCACGAAACACACAAAAGAAGATATTTTCTGAGATTCCGCCATTGACTGCACCATATGACACATTACAGTCTGATCCAACAAAACCAAGCTTAGGCAGTCCATGTGTGACATCAAGAGAATTCTATTTTCCTAAAATAAAATATAAATAATTGGAGAAATGAGATTAAACTGAAATGACCTCATCAACTTTGATGTATCCAAGTGGCAACTGGGGGTCGCATTCGTCAATCATCAAGTTAAGAAATTTATCCAAATCATCATTTTTACTGTTAGTGTATGCCCATCCCCACTCCCTTGCTAACTCCAACATTTCACCTACTTTTTCTGCACGTTGATTAATTGTAAGTAAATGAAATTATTCTCCATGCAAAGAACTGCCAAAACAACACCAATAAGATACCTTACCAGAAAGGTGTCTTGGTATGTTCCAGTGGGTATAGAGACACCACCAGCTTTGTAACCGACAAAGAATATAACAGAGGCAAAAACAATTACTTGTAATTTCTAAACAATTGGTATCATTTAACAAAATAAATTGCAGATTCACAATTAAAGAAAAAAATAGGGTTACCTTAGCCGCAAATGCCCAATAGCAATTAGCAAAATCCAATTCATTACCTAAGCACAAATGCACAACAGCAATTATCAAATCACTTAAAAAATAGAAATAGAAAAGAAAGAAGTCAATGCTGACCTGTCTTCAAATGTTAGGTCCCATTGCAGTCTGAATCATAAACCAAAATAACTGCAACAAAATTGAAGCATCATTAGCAAGAATTCCAGAAAATCGCTTTCCTTTACACAATTTGACAATTAAAGCAAGTTAAGGGATTTACTGACACTCTATCTTTTACAAACTCTGAACCAGTAACAAACTTTTCAAGTGAAAAGGTTGAAGGGCCCAATTGTAACTTTCACCCTCCCCTTCTGACAACTCCCTTTCCTATTACCAGTAGGTGTGAACCAGCCCCTGCTCCATCATTTGAGCCTGGTTTTTACCAGTAGTTCTTGATATAGCCTGCTTGTTACTGTTTGGACCTGATCACCCCCCTGCACCTCAAATTTTGAGGTGTCAATCTTCTCAGCTATACCTGTAGTTTGCATGAACATTGCACTTGGCACCCCATTGAAAACCTAAGAACCTAAATTGTTGTTCAATATGCAAATCTGGACATCAAATAAGCAACAATGCCTTTAGAATCTTTGCCCAAAAAAAAAAAACCTTTAGAATTATAGGAGCTTGAATTAGCGAGTTCCAAGCACCAAGAACACTAGTGAATTGCCCAATTCACATAAATTGCAAACAAACTATAATTTGAATACCCTAATTTTGAACAAGAAATTTAGCCGTATTATTAAACATAAAAAAGCCAAAAAGCCAAATTTATCTCACCCCCAAGGAAGTGATGAAAACATCAACCTGTATACGGAAATCAGAGAAAAATCGAACCTAATTTATCTCGGAACCGCAAAATAAAGGAGAAATCACAATCAAAGCGGAGAGCATTTACCTTGTGAAGAACGAAATTGAAGAGAGTTCGAAATTCAATGGAGAATTCAGCGCTTAAAACCCTAAATCCCGGAGGTCAGGAAAAACAAGCAGTGCGCCTCTCACTTCTTCGAATTGTTTGCACAGCTTCCTCGAGAGTTGCAGCGAGAGAGACAGAGAGAGGGAGTGAGGGGAAGGGTGGCGCGCCTCTAGGAAGAGAGGCGGCGCGACGGAGAGGGAAGAGATTGCGAGTTCGCGACCGGGTGAAACCCTGAGGCGTGAGAGAGGGGTTCAGTCGGGCAGCGACGGAGTGAGCGCAGTGAGCGGAGAAGGGTTTGGCAGAGCAAATGAGGTAGAAAGAAAACTAAGGTAGCGGAGGCGGAGACGGGGCTTGGCGGAGAGTGAATTGAAATTGAGAAGAGGGGAATGAAATTTAGAAGGGTTTGGCGGCTGATCGAAGGAGATAAACCCGCTAACGAAAATTTTCAGACAACTGAAAACACTGACGGTTCTTAATGTTTAGAAAAACAGTCAGTAAAAAAACACAATATCCACGGCTCAGAAAAAAACAGTCAGTACAGTGTATTGAATCAATACTGACGGTTTCGAAATAAAAACAGTCAGTATATGATCTTCACACTGACGATTACTAATTGAAAACAGTCAGTGTAGTATATTAACACTGACGGTTCTGAAATAAAAACAGTCAGCAAAGATACAAACACTGACGGTTATGGAATAAAAACAGTCAGTGAATCAAAATTACAAAAAAAATGATAATAAAACCAACATAAAAGAAAGTTCGGAATTGGACCGTTCATTTTCATGCGGGAAATCAACAGTCGATCTGCAGTAAAATCACTCCAAATCTATTTTAAAATGATTAAGGGAGAACATTGAACGTAACCAACATAAAAGTTCGTAAGTTTTATTATGTATGAGCTTTGATCCAACACGAAGTGTTGTATGGCCATATGATGCTTCAATTTTCAGTCAACTAGATGGATGGGTAAATAAAAACAAATTTTGATCAAACTTGGATGCAAGACAATAAATGCAGTGCTCTTTAATTTAAACGGTTTCGATCGACCCACGGACTACATATTCTCGTGCGTCTTCATTAACTCACGAAGCAAGAGTTTATGTTTCATGTTCATATATAGAAGATGTGAGTCATATATGCAACATGCATGTAATGCTATATAATTTAATTGTCAAAATCAATTAATTAAGCAATAAACATGTTATAACATTAATTATTGCATAAATATTACTAATATAATTTTCATTAGAAAATATTTTCTAAAATGAAAGTCAAAATTTAATGTTAATTGCCTAAATTCCACTAATTAGTAAATTACTAATCATACTTATTAAATAGAATATGTTCATTCTAATAAATAAGCATTGCAATTTTTCGATAAAACAATTAATTAGTAATTTACGTTGTATTAGGTTTTCCATTCCATCATTAACAAATTTATTGCATCTACACCGAACATCTTACCATATATAATTTCAATCCTATTTTGAATTACAACGATATAATACTTATTGCATCTATAAATTAAATTTAAACAAATAAACTTAATTATTAAATATCTTACAAAATATACACAATGCATAAATTTTTATTCTAAAATAGTTATACATCTCTAACAATTTATTTTTAAATATACAAGTGAAATTAATTTCCACTTTCCTCTCAAGACTAACATGAAATCTACTACAATTTAAATTTACAAAATTCTAAGTTTCTAATTATCATATTTTGTTTAACATAAATTAAATTATCATATCATTTATTTATGTACGTACTTCCTTAACAACTAATCAAAGTTTAACAATATATTATAAATTTTGAAAGTCTTAATTGTATTGTAAAATATCCACAAATTACTTAATTGGATTCCCTTCTAAAATTTGTCAATGGACGTAAATCCACAAATTACTTAATTGGATTCCCTTCTTGCATTATCTTGTAATTATTAAATTCATATTGGTAAAAACTTGAAAGATTTGAAGTTTTAACTTGATTTTATTAAATAAATTAATGTATTACATGTGTTCAATGAAATGTTCAAACCATAATCAGCTTTTTTTTAATTATTATATTTGAAAAAAAAAACAAGTAAGGAAAAAAATGTAAAATAGAATGGAAAATGAAACAAACAAAAATATGTAATGCTATATAATTTAATGTGTTAAAATCATTTAATTAAGCAATAAACATGCTATAAAATTAAATATTGCATAAATATCACTAATAAAATTGTCATTACAATTTGGTTGCTGAAATGCGAAAAATGCAAAAAAAACAAACAGATTAATAGCTAGAGTTGGGTACCTTCACTGACTGTTCAATTGAAAAAACAATCAGTGTAGAGTACCTACACTGACGGTTTTAAAAACAGTCAGTGAAGAGTACCTACATTGACGGTTTTAAAAACCCGTCAGTGTAAGTATCCAATACTGACAGTTTCTAAAAGTCTAGAAATCGTCAGTATTGGGTACCTACACTGACGTTCCTAAAAGACAATCATTGAAGAACACCTACACTGACGGTTCGGAAAACCGTCAGGGTTGGGTATATCTACACTGACAGTTTCTTAAAACCGTCAGTGTAGGTAGCCAACACTGACGGTTTTGAAAACTGTCAGTGTAGTTACTCAACACTGACAGTTTTGATAACCGTCAGTGTTGAGTAACTACACTGACGGTTCGAATAAAACCGTCAGTGTAGGTGCTCTTCACTGGCGGTTTTGTAAAACCGTTAGTGTAGTAACTCTACACTGACTGTTATTTAATTGAACCGTCAGTGAAGGACATGAGCAACACTGATGCTTCCAAGCTGCACTAATAAAACGTCAGTGTTGGTAAGTTGCTCAACACCAACTGTTTAGATAATAGAACCGACAGTGATTGAGGGTCAGTGAAGAGTTTTTTTGTACTAGTGACATTAAAAAAAAGTAAAAAATTTAGATGTGGGCTCTCCTTCAAGGAACACCTGCCATGAACCTGTATAGCCGCCTTTTATATATACTAAATATAACATGCGCAATCCAAAAATACAAATTAATTAACGACTATGATTAGACTGAAAAAATTAGATATACAGAAATTAATTAACCGCATTGAGGCACATATGCATGCATTGTAATTAAAGAAAGCGACTAAAATTAGATTGGTAAATATAGTTAAAAATCACATTTAAAAGGCCTGAACCAATTGCAAGATCACATCTTCTCATCTCCGAGATCAATTAAGGATCATTTCGGTTTGTTAATTTTGTTTTCATCGATCATAGGTACGTAGATTTCGTACCATGCATGTTGCTGTTCTCTTTCCATCAATTAATTAGCAAAAGGGTAATATATAATTAATACCTATATCTTACCAAATTTCCGTCAAGTCAGTGTAAACATATCATGCATTGTTCTATATATATATCTATATTTATACGGAATTTTTTTTGTAGGTTTATGGATCTCGAAGCTAACACAAAGCCAACCAATGAAATTCAAAAAGACTACCCAGACTTATTGTCCAGACAACCAAGTATAGGTACACTTTAACCAGTTTTGCTTTGCTTATAGTTACTCTATTTTAATGGCAATTTTCAATTGCAAAAGAATTTTATAATCTTCATTTTACAATTTAGCTAGAGGTCCTATATATTACTAGGTAGAAGAGTCAATATATATAAAATGTTGTGACTGTATATATAGAGGAGGGATCCAATTACATCATTTTATGGTAACACGCCATATGTTTATAAGTCATTTTTGTGATTTCATAGTCTCAACAGTCGATCCGAACCATTCAACATGATCTCCATATTAAAATGTGCTTGGAGACAAAATTTTACATTTTTGGAATTAGTATTATTTATTTAGAATTTTTTTAAAAATGTTGTTTTTCAATGGTCCAGAATTGTTTGGATTTTGCAATTGGAAAAATAACTTATAAACATATGGTATCAAGATGTATTACTATAAAATGGTGTAATTAGATTAAGTGCAGATCGATATATATAACTAATTGATATAATTTTTCTGTTTTGAAGGGCCACAACAACAACAACAACAACAACAACAAAATGTGGATGAAGCTGATGATCAACAAACCTTCAAAAAGAAATGAATGATCAACCACCAATAATTAGTTACAGTATAATATATAGTGCAGATCATGAAGTTCAATTAGCTTATTTAATATCACTCATCTCTTTCTTCTGCTTCATTTTTGCCCAGTGATGATATATCATGAATATGATCATTATAAGATAATAATTTGGATAGCTCAAGGTTTGGGATTGTTATCCGTTTGGTTATTGTGGCAGGCGACTCATAAAGACAATGATCCCAAGCAAGAGTATCGTTACTTTTCTAGTTTCGCTTTGATATTCTCATTTATGCTCACCATTTGCTTTTTCCATTTGTTGAACAAAAAGATCCCTTTATCCTACTCCGTTATTTCCGGTGTTCTTATTCCTATTCCTATTCCTATTCCTTTATGGTTCTGCCTTATTCCTGTTGTAATAATAATGTCATCATTGACATGTAACGCATTGGAGATGATTTATTATGACGGATATAATCCTAAAATGTTTGAGGTGATGTATGAGTATAAATTAGCAACGGATCAAGAAACGAGCTGCGCATGCCTTATTCCACCCGAGAATAAGGTGATGATGTTTGAGGAGCTCTCAGCTCATGATAGACGTTCTTTCATTATTATTTTTTCCTTTTTTATTTTTACTTACATTTTTTATCTTTAATCTAAAATATTATATAATAATGCTATCTAGCTATATATATGTTGTACAAATCAAATCTCTGCATGTAGGATTTGAATTATGGCTTTAATTTAATTAGCAATGAGATGGATGTATCTGTTTATTTTACCAAGAACTTGTATTCGATCAAAGAAGAAAAAACGAAATAGCTAGCGAAGGTGCATGAAAATTAATTTTAATTTGTAAATCATCAATTTTGACTTGCCTCTCCAAATTATTCATTTTTTTTATTGGTTGTCTGGACAATAAGTCTGGACAATAAGTCTGGGTAGTCTTTTTGAATTTCATTGGTTGGCTTTGTGTTAGCTTCGAGATCCACATAAACCTACAAAAAGAATTCCGTATAAATATAGATATATATAGAACAATATTGCATGATATGTATGGTTGTATGTATTAATCATATATTACCCTTTTGCTAATTAATTGATGGAAAGAGAACAGCAACATGCATGCATGCATGGCATGAAATCTAGCTACGTACCTATGATCAATGAAAAGAAAATTAAGAAACCGAAATGGTCCTTAATTAATTAACCTCGGAGATGAGAAAGATGTGATCTTGGTTCAGGTCTTTTAAATGTGATTTTAACTATATTTACCAATCTAATTTTAGTCGCTTTCTTTAATTACAATGCATGCATATGTGCCTCAATGCGGTTAATTAAAGACAAATTAGGAAATGTGAGAACTGAATAATTAATATTTTCTATTACATAAATGAATAATTATAAATATTGCAAAAAAGTAAATTATAAAAAAAAAATGTAACATCTCTCCTTGTAGTCATGGCACACATTTAAGGACAAGGATATTTTGTCAATAAATTTGGAAAAATAATATTTTGTTTGTTGTTTTAAAAAATTAGAATATTTTATAAAATTTCCCACTCATAAATTATTCATTAGTTATATTAATAGATTGTATCGCCGTCAAAATCTTTTTTTTTTCTATATAAAAGAGTTGTTTACATATATGATGTAATGTTTCTTTGTATTTTAAAAAATATTGTATTATTGTATCTATATTAGTATGATACTTATCCGTATCCGTATATCATAACTTGAAACATGCAATTCACACAGTCTTGAATTGTCACACACAAATAATGTTGAAAATAAGCATTATATGATAAATCATGCAAATTTGCTTAGCAAGGAGTATTGTTGCGTACAAAGTGTGAAAATCATATACCTAGCATGATCGATCTATTTTTATAAATGGAGTTTTATCTCTCTACAAAAGATAATTTTAAAAGTTAGCATTTTATTATATTGGATTGAAAACGAGCATGATTAATTTTAAATATGTTATTCTAAATATAATGAGATAATGGAGGACACTAAAATAATGAAACATGTTCCATCTATTTTTATAAATGGAGGACACTAAAATAGTGAGGGTTCTTATATATTCGTATCCGTATAGCATAACTTGAAACTTGCAATTCACAGTTAATGTTGAAAATAAGCATTATATGATAAGTCATACAAATTTGCTTAGAGTATTGTTGTGTACAAAGTGTGAAAATCATATACCTAGCATGATCGATCTATTTTTATAAATGAAGTTTTATCTCTCTGCAAAAGATAATTTTAAAAGTTAGCGTTTTATTATATTGGATTGAAAGCGAGTATGATTAATTTTAAATATGTTATTCTAATATAATGAGATAATGGAGGACACTAAAATAATGAAACATGTTCCATCTATTTTTATAAATGGAGGACACTAAAATAGTGAGGGTTCTTATATATTCGTATCCGTATAGCATAACTTGAAACTTGCAATTCACACAGTTAATGTTGAAAATAAGCATTATATGATAAGTCATGCAAATTTGCTTAGCAAGGAGTATTGTTGTGTACAAAGTGTGAAAATCATATACATAGCATGTTCGATCTATTTTTATAAATGGAGTTTTATCTCCCTACAAAAAATAATGAAACATATTCATAATTTAAAAATCTAGAGCTATATAAATCTAGCTAGCGTTTTATTATATTGAATTGAAAACGTATATGATTATTTTAAAAAAATATTATTCCAAATATAATGAGATAATGGAGGACACAAACAATGAAGCATATTTGATCTATTTTTATAAATAGAGTTTTATCTCCCTACAAAAATAATGAAGCATATTTGATCTATTTTTATAAATAGAGTTTTATCTCCATACAAAAATAATGAAGCATATTAATAAATTAAGAATCTAGATCAGCTATATAAAACTAGTTAGCATTTATTATATTGGAATGAAAACATATATTATTATTGTAAAAGATATTATTCCAAATATAATGCGAAAAAGGACAATAAAACTGAACTTATAATTTATTATATGTTTTTTCACAAAAAAGGTGTACATCACAAGGGCATGTCGTTTTGCAACAAGCGGGTCAGTAAATATGTATATGTACATGTATATGGGTAGTATATCATTGTGATTGATGTGCAGCTAGTAGCTCTAAGGATGCTTTTAATAACAACTCTTTATTTTACAGTAAGGGTTATGCTTTGGTAGAGAAAAAGGGACCTTTACTAGTCATTGTTTTGATATTTTTGTTTATGTTTACTTGAAAAGTACAAATTTGAAATATATATGCATTCGTTTATGAATAATTAAAAAGTATTGAATCGGATCTAATAATTATTTGTATAAAAAAATGGTGTGTTATTTCAAAATCACTCCAATAATTAATTATTTGTGTAAATATTATATAACATCTTAGGTATAATTGTCAATTTTGATTGTTTTTTCACTTAAAATGTCTTTTGGAATTAAAAAAAAAACATTTATATCATACATGCATTTTGCAGTAGATGCCGTGCTACACTTATTTTTGACATAAAAATTGATATATTTTCGTAAATTGATCTAATAATTAATAAGTTGCATACATTTTGAATATATCTTTCCCTCGTTATGAATTAAAAAATCTATAATTTTCTTGTTTAAATTTATATATTTAAAAATAAATAAATACTCTTTAGCACTTCTTATAAAATTAAAATTATGCTGTACTTATATTATATTAATTATTGAAATGAAGCTATATAATTAATTAATATAAAAATGACTTCACAATGATAGAAAAGAAAGGGAAATAAAATAAAATAAAAAAGAAAGGGGTTATTTACAAAAGAAATGGAGTTGTCCAATGGCTTGAGAAAATAGGAGTGAAGGAAAAGGGATCAATTATTGAGAAAGGAAGGACCAAAGTGAAACATGGCCCAAGCCAAATTGAGGAAACGGAAATTAGAATGTTTGATCTCGGTACCCCATGCACATTTCAGCGATGATCTCGGCTCAGGTGAACCAAGTCCGTCCGGGGATTGCAAAACAAAGTGAGAATTGACGCTGATATATGACAAAAGGGGCCCACCTGTTCTCTTCCCGGCCTAAACGGTCACTGACGAGATATGGTCAACTTGTCAGCAACCCAAAAAGAAAGACACTCCGATCTGCGCTTGCACAAATCCTGGAGCCCAAATCTAAGATCCCAGCGGCCCAAGCGCGGATCTTTACATATAAGACCTCTTGACAAAACTGAATCCCAACGCCATCCTTACAAATAATATACAAAAGTACCCCTGGCGATTAAAAGCCCTTGCAAACTAGTCCTTGCCCCGTATAATTTTACCTTAAACCCTACAAATTAAACCTCACAGCCACAAATCCAGTCCCTCTAAAAATTACAAATAAGACCCTGAATCCAAAAATCTTTACAAATCAGTCGTTTTGGCTCAAAACCAAATCCAAGTCAAAGAAGCACAACCTCAAGTCATAAGTCGACAATGGCTGGATCCTTACAACTATATATATATCCAATTAAGTAGCTTGAATTAATGCCCTCAATAACCAATCCTCAAGTCATGCATAAATCGACAACGGATGACCCCCAGTTATATAACCAATCCTCAAGTTACAAGCCGACAATATATAGGATAATCCCTTCCTCAAATCACATTTTTTCAAAATCAATTTCCATAAACGATTCACTCAATTTCTCTAGTCAATATCGTGCATCATGGCATCTAAAGTCCATACTTTCATTGGTGAAAAGAAATGTCAAAATATGAGACCCTAACTCTAGTATTCAGTTCATGTAAAGGCACTAAATTTCGAAATGATGACGGGGGCTTGCACTCGTCAGTAATTAAATGTCCCCATAATCGATAATTTATAAGTTATGAGCACCTAACACGCACGAAGATTTGGACCGGACCCGATAATTGTGATATATATATAGATTTATGTTCTGAAGTATTAAAATTATGTAGTCAAAAGGAGACTATAATTAGACAGAAAAATTATATAAAAATACATTAATTTATATGCATTGTAAATTAAGCGTAAGAAACGTAGCGAGTAAAATTAGATTGGTAAACATAGTTAAAATTACATTTAAAAAGGCTGAGCCGAAATCACATCTTTTACATTTAATTAAAAAGATGGATGTTGAAGCTACCACGAAGGGAAGTAGTAATGAAGCAGCTGGAACTCGTGGAATGAAGTTAGCTTATTTAATATCACTCATCTCTTTTTTCTGCATTATTTTTTGTCCAGTGATGATATATGATGACAGCCACAATCACAACCAGTTGTTCATGTGGATTCCTCAAGCTTTGGGATTGTTATCCGTTTGGTTGTTATGTCAGGCAACTCATGAAGGCGACGATCCCATTCAATATAATTCCTATGTACTTTGGTTCTCTTTCACATTCTTATTGATGATCACCATTTTCTTTTTCTATTTGCTCAACAAAACGATCTCTTTATCCTACCCTATTATTTCCGCTATTCCTATTCCTTTATGGTGCTACCTTATTCCCGTTGTGATTTTTGTTTTCGTAATAGCAGCAACTGCACTGTGCATTATTTATTTTGACGGATCACGTCATACAGCTTTCCCTCAGATCAAGCGTTCGATCTTGACTTTTATTTTTTTATTTTTTTTTACTTTTGTTTTTATTTTTAATCAGAAGTATTGATGCTATATAAGCTAGCTAGCTAGCTTGCTAGGGATACTGCAGAATTTGAATTAAGGCTTTTGCTTGTGGGAAATGTAAAATTATGAGATCATGCATATATATCTGTTTACGAATTGTTTATATTATTAATTCACATTACAGCTAGGTGCTTGCTTGCTTTATATATATAATTCCCCATAGTTTAATTATAATGTTCGTGTATTAATGCTAGCCCATCGCCTACTCAAAATTAAAATATATTACTTATTTATATATGTATTTGTTTGCACACCCCAACTATAATAATTGGTTAATTAGCCATCACCACGTGTTTAATTTACGATAATTCATTAACAATAAATTAAGGTGAAATAAATAAAAGGTTGCTACACCGGAATCAACGGAAGTATATATATATATAGGGGTACATGCATGTTTATCAATCCGATCGGTTCGGTTCACACCGAATGAAAATATACAAAACTAGAGTTTTATTTGGTTTTTAAAAATCAAATTAAATCGAAATAAAATAAGATCTGAATTGAACAAACCGAAGTAAATTTCAGTTTGTTCGGTTGAACCGATGGCGATATATAATATCATAATCATAAAAATTCAATTCATATTGCATGCAACCTAGCTCAAAAACACAAATCTCAGCCAAATTTCATTGAGTTTTTTTTTCGAAGAAAAATAGGGATCAGGCACCTATTTATATATCGAATGTTATGTTTATAAAATACCAGGTTTTGATGTAAAACGTGTGACCCTCCCTTACAATTTTGACTCACCTTTGAGTCATTTAAACCCAAAAAAACACAACCCAGCAGAAAATATTGTAGGAATTAATTAAACCTGAACAAGCAAGAGCAAAGAAAAAATAAAAATTAGAGACTAATTAAATGTAGGACAAGTGACTCCGCCAGTTTTTCCGTCGAAATATATCCTAACTACTCAGCAAGAAGCCAATTTAGAATCGATCAAGATTCATGGATTTCCTCAAAAATATAAAGAAATAAAAACAAAAACCAAGAACCCAAAACCGATCAATTAAGATCCATGGATTACCTCGTCAGAGGTGCGTCGATTGTGAACCCGTTGTTTCCAGAGAACTACCCTTCTTATCGTTACATGAATCGTGTATGTTTTTGTTAAGTTTCCAAACACTATTTTTTAGTAGAAACCGTACGTGATTCATTAATCCGTGTCTCTCAACCAACCCCTTTTATATCCAAAATATAGTATCTTGATATATTATTTGTATTATGAACAATGAACTATTGCCAAATTATATTCAAATTATACCAAAGTCATGAGCATAAGACATCTTACAAAATTATTATTGAATTTTGAACTTTTACTATGACAACAACTTGACTTTTTTTTCTAATGTTCTAAATAAATCGATCAAATAATATTTTTAGAAACCAACTAATCAGAAAGCATACCAAAAATATAATGTTTCGTGTGAATCATTTCAATGCATGTGCATAATTTTTTTTATGTGAGAGGATTGGAGGGTCAAGCCATCCATCACTCTTTTTAAACTCATGTTTAACTTGTCATGTAAAAAATCACCTTATGTTATACCTTAACAATGTATCCTATTTCAAGACTACTAACATTAATGGTGCATTTAACATAACTGATAAGGAGACTTGCAAAAATGCATGTCTTGGAGATTGCAATTGTAAAGCTGCTCTGTTTCAGTCATCAGATGGCTAGTGTTTTACACTACCAGAGGTTTTTTCCTTTAAGAATCAACATGATGCCGACTTTCAATCTTCTATATATATTAAGGTGCAAGCTTCTAGTTCCAAAGTTGGGCTAGGAGTAATAGTTGGGTCCATATTTGGAGCTCTGTTCTTTATGCTCATCTTAACTAGTATTTATATAGTGCGTTTAAGAAGACGTGAAGAAGAGCAAGATGAGGATTTCATTGAACAATTACCAGGGATGCTAACCAGGTTCACTTACGAAGAGCTACGGGCTGTTAAGGAATGGTAAATCATTGCTTACCATATTTATGTGTATTACATAGCAGGATTTGATATAAGGAAAGTATATATGTGCTAGTGTCAAGATATGCATCTACTCAAAGATATGCATCTATTCAAAGAAGGAAAGAATAAATCTAAGGAGGAAACAGGTCATGCGGTGCATCTGTGATTTCTTTACTTAGTTGGCTTAGATTTATTTCCTGGTTTGTAATAAATAGCTGGTGGTGCTGAATTGATTTGATTTGATTTACTGTCCTAAAATATCTCTCTGAATTTGATAAATAGGAGAGATGAATGGCTGTAAAATTGAAGTCTTGTAATACAATGTACTAAATTCTTATGAGCAATAAAATTGGGAGGGACAGGGAGATTTCTGGGAGTGTGGTGTCTTTCTTCTTTTCTCTTGTCTTTTATGAAGTTTTGTTTCATGGTATCAGAGCCAGGTTCGATTCTCTAGTTTGCTGATGGCTATGCTGAAGGTGAACTAGTGGGTCTAGCTTGTATTTCTACCTCATAATACCTCCTCTTACTGTTCTCCTTTACTTTGCCTTGGCTGTTCTGGTATAGTTACCAGAACCTTGACACCCTAGCTAACTTAAGTTAAATCTTATCTCTCTTCCTGTAACTCCCAACCATGGCCCTAGATGATGAGACCTCAACCCCGAAGTCTCCTAAAACCATTACCTTGCCTACAGATTTTCTTGATGCCTTGACCGATAAGATCACTAAGATGATACTCCAAACTGCTGGGCCCTCTTCCACTCTTGCAACCCTTCCTCCACCTTCCACTAAAGGCACCATATCCGAAGAACTCAACCAGGCGCCCTCTGTCAAATTTGATGGAAAAAATTATTGGTTGTGGGCACAAACAGTGAACATCTACCTAGATTCAAAGAAGAAACTTGGTTACATCAATGGGAAGACAAAGAAGCCGTTGGAAGATGACATCGAGTTCGAAAAATGGCACACCGAAGATGCTATGGTAAGGAATTGGCTTCTTAATTCTCTTGAGCCTGTTCATTTGGGTAATTTTGTGAGTTTGCCTACTGCAAAAGATGTTTGGGATGCAATTAAAGTCGGGTTTTTTGATTTAAGTGATAGTTCTCAATTATATGAGTTACAAATGCGGGTCTGGAGTCTCAAACAGGGAGGGAATAGTCTAGAGGAATTTTATAATACTTTGTGTGCCTTGTGGAGGGAAATAGATTTTAGAAGACCTAATGAAATGAGTAGTCCTGAGGATGCGAAAAAATATAATGAAATTGTGCAACAAGATAGGTTACATATTTTTCTTGGAGGGCTAGACAGTAGGCTTGACAGTATCCGTGCAGAGATATTGGGTATGAGACCATTTCCCACAGTTGAAGAGGCTTTTGGGCATGTTAGAAGGGAAGATGTTCGACAGGGCATTATGGTCGGCCAACTTGGTGCCTCTAATAATCCGATGGCTATGGTTGCTCAAGGTACTTACTCTCAGCAAAATTCTTTTTTTCAAAATCCTACTAATACCACAACTAGGGCTGCAGGACAGGTGTTGTCAGGTGTGCTGCCTATACCCGGGTTTGGACTGGGTCAGCCGAGCCAAAATGAACCGACCAGCGGCAGCAGCTCTGCTGCAGCTGTTGCTGCTACAGATGGAAACAGGGTTGATCCGTCACCTTCAGCTGCTTATGCAAGGAGTAAGAATCGCACTAGCAACGATATGAAATGTTTCCATTGTGGTATCAAAGGTCATACAAAGGATAGGTGCTTCAAACTGCATGGTACACCCGACTGGTACAAGGAGTTGAAGAAGAAGAAATCAAGTGGTGACTTACCCAAGGCAACTCTTGCAACCACCAATTCCGGTAATAATAATCAAGAAGAAGGTAATAATATCACCTTAATAAACCCTCATAAAAATGAATCATGGATTATTGATTCTGGTGCTACTGACCATATGACTTTCTCTAAGGATGATGTGATGAATTTTAATAAACCTCGAAAAACAGAAATTTTAAACGCAAATGGTGTTTCTTATCCCGTTACGGGAGCAGGTGATGTGCATCTCTCAGAAACTCTTAGATTGACAAATACTCTTGTGGTTCCCTCACTCTCTACTAAACTTATCTCTGTGGGACAGCTTGCAGAAGAGTTGAAATGTGTTGTGCTAATGTACCCAAATTGCTGTATTTTCCAGGACATCCACACCAGGGAGATCATTGGGCGTGGAGTTAAGCGCGGGCGGCTGTACCATCTCGAAGATTTGAAAGTTGGGCTGGCAAATTTTGTTGAGAGTGAATCAAAAACTTTGGAAAAACTGTGGCAGTGGCATCGTCGTTTAGGGCATCCCTCTTTTGATTATATGAAAAAACTTTTACCTGACCTCTTTAATAAGATTGATATCCATAATATATCGTGTGAGACTTGCATAATGGCCAAGAGCCATCGTGTACCCTATGTTTCTAGTTTAAATAAATGCTTGGAACCATTTGATCTTATTCATTCTGATGTTTGGGGCCCTTCTCCAGTGGTATCTGTAAATGGTTTTAAGTGGTTTCTTTTATTCGTTGATGATTGCACTAGGATGACCTGGGTGTATTTACTGAAAAGGAAAGATGAGGTGTCACGAATTATAAAGGAATTTTTTAACCTCATTAAAAATCAATTTGGAAAAAATATCAAATATTTTAGAAGCGATAATGGAGGTGAATTTGTGAACAGGGATGTTAAGGAATATTTTTCTGAAAAAGGAGTAATTCATGAGACTTCTTGTGTAGGAACACCGCAACAGAACGGAGTTGTTGAAAGGAAAAACCGGCACATACTCGAAATGGCGCGAGCTCTACTCTTTGAATATAATGTTCCTCAAAAGTTCTGGGAGAATGCGGTAACTATGGCTGTATATCTCATTAATAGACTTCCTACCAAAAGTAACAATTTTGTAACTCCTTTGAAAAGATTGTCTGAGTTTAGATCCATACCCTCTATTTTGAGTCTCACCCCGAAAATATTTGGTTGTGTAGCATTTGTGCATGTTCCCAAAATAAATCGTACCAAAGTTGAACCTTGTGCCATTAAGTGTGTTTTCCTTGGTCTTGGTATAAATCAAAAGGGATATAAATGCTTTGACCCTGTAACCAAAAAATGGTATGTGACATGTGATGTAACGTTTATCGAACATGAACCCTTTTACCAGAAAGAAAGTTATCCCTTTCAGGGGGAGCACACTAGAGAATTATGGGGTAACAGTATACTTACTGGTTTTGGCACCAACTCTAATCTCCAAAATAATCAACTTACCAACCAAAACCGAAACACCAAACCCAGTGGTGATTCCGGAACCAGCAACTCAGTTGAAAATGAAGGAACCGGGCCTGTAACCCAAGGAAACAACGACAGTCCAGCGGGACAGTTGCTGGACGGAGAGGTGCCTAGTGCAGTGCTCGGGCCCGAAAGTCCTGAAAACGGCCTGTATGGTAGAGATAGTGAACTGGGCTCAGGAAGTCCTGAACCGAACAACCTTGAGGGAAACAAAGATTCGGTTAGCATTGGAATTAATGAGGAAATGAGGGATGAAACCGGAAAAACAGTTCAACAAGTGTATATTAGAGATAAGAATAGAGGTGTCTTTGGTAAGAATTTAGAAGGTGATGCCCGTATTTGGAATGACATAAATAGAGATGAGATGGTACACGCTCCGCCTAGCCCAAGATCTCCTGGAGATAACACTGTAAGTATCCCTAATCCTGGGTATGTTTTACCACCTCGTGACACTAGAGGTAAGGCACCAAAACGGTATATACCAGAAGATGGAAGTAGTAAAGAATATGGGATTGCTAACTATGTCACCACTAAACATCTCCCGGACAAACTAAGATCTTTCTGTGATAATTCTTTATCTCTCAAAATACCTAATAGTGTGCAGGAAGCTAAACAAGATCCGAATTGGTTGAAAGCCATGGAAGTCGAGATGGAGGCACTTATAAAGAATAAAACATGGGAGGTAGTTGACCTTCCCAAAGGCAAGAGACCAGTAGGTTGTAAGTGGGTTTTCTCTATTAAATATGACTCAAATGGTAATGTCGATCGGCATAAGGCAAGGCTAGTGGCAAAAGGGTACACGCAAACCTATGGAATAGATTATCAGGAAACTTTCTCTCCTGTTGCAAAACTTAATACCATTCGAGTTTTATTGTCTCTTGC
The DNA here is from genome assembly GCA_025461045.1 of Carex parvula. Classification (NCBI taxonomy): domain Eukaryota; kingdom Viridiplantae; phylum Streptophyta; class Magnoliopsida; order Poales; family Cyperaceae; genus Carex; species Carex parvula. The sequence goes on along the minus strand of JAJGRW010000436.1, from coordinate 303,345 downwards.
AGCTAATCTCGACTGGCCACTACACCAATTTGATGTGAAGAATGCTTTTTTGCATGGTGATCTGGAAGAAGAGGTATACATGGAAGCTCCTCCTGGAGTTGTGTTTCAAGGAGCAAAGGTGTGCCGTTTGAAGAAAGCACTGTATGGTTTGAAGCAATCACCTCGTGCTTGGTTTGGAAAATTTTGTCATGCTATGAAACACTATGGGTTTAATCAAGGAGATTCTGACCACACACTTTTCTTTAAAAGAGATCAAGATAAACTAACTGTTTTGATTATTTATGTCGATGACATGATAATTACAGGAAATAATGCTGAAGAAATCAAGAAATTGGAGGACAGATTATCCGAAACCTTTGAGATGAAAAATTTGGGGAGACTGAAATATTTTTTAGGTATTGAAGTAGCTCGCTCTGAACAAGGAATTGTATTGTCACAAAGAAAGTATATCTTGGATCTCTTAGGTGAAGTAGGATTATTGGATTGCAAGCCTGTAGATACCCCAATGATGCCGAACTATAAAATGGAAGAAACTCAAGACCAGGTGCCAGCAAACAAGGAGAGGTATCAACGATTGGTAGGAAAGCTGATATACTTGTCTCATACTCGCCCAGATATAGCTTATGCAGTAAGCCAGGTCAGTCAGTTCATGCATAACCCTAGTGAGGAACATATGAGTGTTGTTGTGAGAATCTTGAAGTACTTAAAGGGAACTCCTGGTAAGGGTTTATTTTTTAAAAAATATGGGCACCTAAATATCTCAGGGTACACTGATGCAGACTGGGCAGGTAATCTTAGTGATAGGAGATCCACTGGAGGCTACTTCACATTTGTAGGGGGAAATTTGGTGACATGGAGAAGCAAGAAACAAAGTGTGGTTGCATTGTCGAGCGCTGAAGCTGAATTCCGAGCCATGGCTAAGGGAATTTGTGAGCTGTTGTGGTTAAAGAAGTTACTTACCGAACTTGGCTATCCTCCAGGACAAGCAATGGAATTATTGTGTGATAATAAGGCAGCGGTTGATATGGCGCATAATCCAGTACAACACGACAGGACGAAACATGTTGAAATTGACAGACATTTTATCAAAGAGAAAATTGAGACGGAAGTTATTGCAATTCCACATATACGTTCTAGTGAACAGTTGGCAGATATCCTCACCAAAGCTGTGTCAGGGACCATATTTCATGACATGTTGGTCAAGTTGGGTATGTTTGACCTGTACATACCAACTTGAGGGGGAGTGTTAAGGAATGGTAAATCATTGCTTACCATATTTATGTGTATTACATAGCAGGATTTGATATAAGGCAAGTATATATGTGCTAGTGTCAAGATATGCATCTACTCAAAGATATGCATCTATTCAAAGAAGGAAAGAATAAATCTAAGGAGGAAACAGGTCATGCGGTGCATCTGTGATTTCTTTACTTAGTTGGCTTAGATTTATTTCCTGGTTTGTAATAAATAGCTGGTGGTGCTGAATTGATTTGATTTGATTTACTGTCCTAAAATATCTCTCTGAATTTGATAAATAGGAGAGATGAATGGCTGTAAAATTGAAGTCTTGTAATACAATGTACTAAATTCTTATGAGCAATAAAATTGGGAGGGACAGGGAGATTTCTGGGAGTGTGGTGTCTTTCTTCTTTTCTCTTGTCTTTTATGAAGTTTTGTTTCAAACCACAGAAACTTTGTCAAAATACTCGGAAAAGGTGGATTCGGTACTGTGTTTGAAGGAAGGTTGGGGGATGAGAAAATAGCAGTGAAACGCTTGGATAACGTCGGACATGGAAAGAAGGATTTCTTGGCGGAGGTTGAGACTATTGGTAGTATCGTATCAATCTGGTGAGGCTGATCGGTTTTGTGCTGACAAGTTGAATAGGCTTTTAGTTTGTGAGTACATGTGTAACGGGTCACTGGATCAGTGGATCTACTGCAGAGAAGGGAGAGTTCCTTTGGATTGGCCCATCAGGTTCAAAATTATAACTGACATAGCTAAGGGTTTATGTTATCTTCACGAGGATTGAAGGCAAAAAATTGTGCATTTCGATATAAAGCCAGAAAATATTCTTTTGGATGGAAATTTTCATGCTAAAGTTTCTGACTTTGGGTTATCCAAGGTTATCGATAGGGACATTAGCACAGTAATGACTAAAATGCGGGGCACTCCTGGATATTTAGCACCTGAATGGCTGACAGCAATGGTCACTGCGAAGGATGATGTTTACAGTTTTGGTGTGGTAGTAATGGAGATTATATCTGGAAGAAGAAACCTTGATGATTCCCAGACGGAAGAGGATCGCCATCTGATTAAATTGTTAGAAGAAAAATCTAAGATCAATGGATTATCAGATTTGATTGACAAAAATCTTGGTGATGTCGAATTATACAAAAAAGAAAATGTGAATGTGATGGAGCTTGCAATGGGATAGCGCCCGAAGGCCTTCAATGTTAATAGTGGTTAAGGTTTTAGAGGGAGCGATGGAGGTTGAAACAACATTAGATTATAATTTTGTTTCTTCAATTCCAATGATCACTATCATATGAATTGTCGCCTTCATTGTAATCTGCATTGTCGTCTTCATTGCAATCTTCTTCTTCATTTGCAAACAGTTCTTGTGCTTGACCCAACCCTAATTTCTCATCATTTTCTTTCTACAAAATAGAAGACAGTAATGCATGTTACAAAAAGCAAACATAATTGTCATATGCTAAAATTGAAGTTATTTGTTAAATTATTATACCTTTGGACATTTTCTCATGTTGTGGACATCCTTTCTATGACAATAGCTACAAGTTCGCATTTTCTTATCATTTTTTTACTTCAATCGGACGTTTGAACCGTTCTGATCTTCTTTTGCCCTTACAATGCGAGATCGGCGGATCATGAAACTTAAGCAATTGCGATGCTTCACACACAGTTAATTCCTTTCTTTGCGTAGGAGTATCTCGAGAAATTCTTTGATTTCTTTCTGTTGCATCATCTACAAGCTCATCCAATTTTGTACAAACCATTTCATATGTTGCATGATGCTTGAGTGCCTCGTTAGAAAGTATTTGCAATCGCTGGGTTAGGGCACTAAGCATGACAGAATCACCCCGAAGTGTTCCTTAGCCTTAATCATCACATGCCACAAACAACACCTATGTATAATGTCAACACCGAATACTTTGTCTATTGCTGCCCTCATCGATGGACATTGGTCTGTAAATATGGACTTTGGCTTCCTACTAACCATCGCTTGCAACCATGTGGTGAACAACCAATAGAAAATTGTCTTTCTCTCATCTCTGAATTTCTGAACAAATATATATTGAATTTGAACTTGTTTTCTTCAATTTTCATGGTCCGAGTCCGCATCCGAAATTAATATAAATCTTATAGATATTGTTGACCAATTAATATTGATGGACATATCGATCGGCCAGAAAATAATATTGTGTTCTCTCAATGGCTACAGATATTTAGAATATCTAGATTTTAGTAACGTACCACATCAAAAGAATATTTTTGTGTTCAAGCAAAACTATGCAACATATATATAGAAGATATATAGAACAATGCATGATATGTATGTTGCTTAAAATTCATTGCATAATTGCTCATTAATTAATTCATTTCGGAAATTTGGTTAGATATAGGTATTAATTATATATTACCCTTTTGCTAATTAATTGATGGAAAGAGAACAGCAACATGCATGCATGGTATGAAATCTAGCTACATACCTATGATCGATGAAAACAAAATTAACAAACCGAAATGATCCTTAATTAATCTCGGAGATGAGAAGATGTGATCTTGGTTCAGGCCTTTTAAATGTGATTTTAATTAACTATATTTACCAATCTAATTTTAGTCGCTTTCTTTAATTACAATGCATGCATATGTGCCTCAATGTGGTTAATGGCAGGTGTTCCTTGAAGGAGAGCCCACATAGACTGGGCCTTTTAAGGCTCAAATGGCAGCTGTTCTTTGTAAAATAAATAAAAATCAAAACATAGATAAATGTTGAGCCCAATAAAACTGAAAAGTGGGAATGTAGATAAAAATGGCCTTATATATTAACAGACCCAAAGAGATAGCAAAGCATGAATGCGTGTGCAATGACGTCTTGGATTGGACTTGAGAGTAGGTCCGATGGGCATCGGACCTACCTCGGTTCGATGGGTTTAATCACCATCGATTTGCTTTTAGATTCGTGCAAAATGCTTTAAATCACGTGCATTTATGTTTCAATTTTCGTGGGCACAAATCTTATACTACATCGGACGGTCAGCGTGGCGTTGAACCTAAAAGTAGGTCCGATGGGCATCGGACCTACTCCGTTCTCCTTGGATTGAACTTTTCTTGGTTTATTCCAAGTCAAGGTCAAAGTCTTCCTCAATTCATTATTTTATTAACCCACTAATAATTGGTTATACTTTTTTTGTCGTTTTGATCAATTGAAAGCCTACTACTATTAGAGCACTAGTGGGTGTCATGAGAGTACCATCAGTCTTATCACTTGTTCAATTAATGAAATGGTTGCTAATTAATTTTAGTGTGTCATTTTTGACTTGAAGTTGAAGCGAACAAGGAATTCTGTCTTCTCCCCAGTCCCTAGTCCTGGGAGAATCTAGATTTCTTTCGTGAAAAATTCAATTTGAAATTCACTAATATAAGTTGGGGATAGTTAGAAGTAGATATAATTAAACAGATAACATTGATTGGATTTGTTAAAATAAAGAAATCACCTTTTAAACCACTTCACTTGGCATATTAGGGACTGTTCGGCAGAAGAAGGGAAATGGACATGGGTACATGAATTGAACTAAATTTTACTGTACTCATGGAAAAAAAAAATTTAATCAAAATGAATTTTTTTTTACCCACGAGTACAGTAACAGCCCCAAACAGGTCCCTAAGAATAGGATTTTTTTTTAAAAACAGTAATTAAAATAATAAAAGTTAAAGAAACGACATGATTACGAAGGTTGTTATAAAACAGCAAAAACCGAATAGGCTATTCGGTTAAGGGTTTTTTTTGCTTCACCGAATAGCCTATTCGGTTTACAGGGCAATTTCTTCAGTTAGCAGGTCAAATTTCTTCAGTTAGCAAGGCAATTCGCCACAGAAAATCCATGAAATGGCTTAACCGAATAGCTTATTCGGTTTGGTGTTTTTTTGGGCTTAACCGAATAGGCATTCGGTTTAGTCTTTTTTTTTTAAGACTAAGAAGAGCAAAATAAAGAAATCTAATACTAAAAATTTGATTTTTTTTTATTTAAATTACGCTAAATTAGCATATTAAGTTTAATTACACTAAAATACGCTAAATTACTAATAATGTTGAAAATTATGTTAAAATAATTAGCATATTTATACTAAAATACGCTAAATTACTTGAAATTATGTTGAAAATTACACTATATTAAGTTTAATTATACTAAATTACATTACATTACGCTAAAATACGGTAAATTACGCTATATTACATATGAATATGGACGATATCTTCACTGAAAAGGCGAAAAACGATGGCGAAACTTCAAACGGTCATAAAACGGCGCTCGAGTGTCCGATTTCAGCAAATGACCACTTTTCGGAAAACTTGCGAAAATGCGCATGCGTCCGTGCTTGTTATATTGGATTTTGAAATTCAGAATCGCCAAAAAACTAAGAGAAGAACTTCAAAACTTGAGTTGAAGTTTCCGATTAAGATTTTCATTTTTATTATTCAATCCAAGTAGCTCAGTAAATTAGTTACATAATGAACTTGTAGAATACCAATTTTTACTATTTTCAGAATTTTTCTTAGTGTTTTTTATGATTCATGAAAGATGGCACATAATCGGTCTATTTTGGCGTAATTTTGTGTAGTTTAGCGTAATTAGCAGAGTTATTGTAATTTAGTGTAATTCAACATAATTTATTGTAATACAGTGTAATTCAACATAATTTTAAGTAATTTAGTGTATTTTTTGTTGTTGCTAATTACAACTCAAAAGAAGTAATCTAACAAATAATTTAAACAAAAAAATCAAATTTTTAGTGTTAAATTTCTTTATTTTGATCTTCTTAGTCTCTAAAAAAAAAAAAAAAGATCCCCAAACCGAATTGCCTATTCGGTTTAGGGGGTGTTACACGAAAAGTTACACAGTGCAGAGATTTGTTCCTGTGAAAATCTACTTAACCGAATAGCCTATTCGGTGAAGCAAAAAAAAACCACTTAACTGAATAGGCTATTCAGTTTTTACTGTTTTTATAACAAACTCCGTAATCATGTCGTTTCTTTAACTTTTATTATTTTAATTACTGTTTTTAAAAATAATCCCTAAGAATAACTCAAATATTCTCCCATGTTAGGTAAGTAATAAAATATTGACTCCTTTAACCTTTACCACAAAAGTATAAAACCCATGCAAGATTCCCAACTAGTGGGGGCCCACACTTTAGAGTTTAGACCAATTCAACCCAACTCAACTATTCCTAGACGGAACTATATATATATCCAAACCAAGATTCGTTTAACAGTGTCCTTTTAGTCTATTATTGTCTTCCTTTTTTTTTTTCTTACAAAAAAATATTGAACTTATTTTTTTTTCACTAGGGACCTATTTGATTTGTGATAGCCGGAGTTGTTAGGAGAATTACTTGTAATAAATTTAGTGATTCGTATATGATCGATCATATTGTTCACAAATATATTTTTTGGTTATAATGCATAGAAGTGTATAAAAATTACGATGTTTTAAAGAAAAAAACGTATTCTTAGAACAATTCTTCGAAAATAATTTGGATATAATTTGTCAACGACACAAAAAAAAAATCAGAAAAAAACATTGAAATTCATTGAATTCATCTATTTATTCAAAAAGGTACTGAAAATGAATTATTTGCAAATATTCACAAATTTTGTTATTATGTTTGTCGCAATTGAAGTTTTCCTCATCTTTTGTATGAAGTATATAGATCAATTGTGGTTCACCAAACTACAGTTATTACCTTTAAAACACTTAGGGCCTGTTCGGTGGCTCAATTATCATGGTTTTTTTTTTGGGAAAAGTATATATATAGGTATTCTTCCTATTAGCTATTTGGTGTTGAAGTTTTATTTTCCATTTTACAATTCCTATAGGTTTATATCCCTTATCCGCTTCAAATTTATAGGGGAAAAAACAATTGACTGAGAGCTCTTTTTTTTTTTCCCAAATGGCGCAGCTCTTGCAATAAGAGGAATATGTTACATCTTTCAGCTGAACCTATCAATGTTTAATCATAAATCAATGCTTAATAATTAAACTACATTATTTATGATTTTATAAGAGATATAGTTAACTTTCTTATTAATTAATTAAAAGAGGGATTATACTTATTAATGCTTATTAAATTAATTAAACTAAACTTAACTTGCACATGAGATTATCAACGACATGACCCAATTATATCATTAAATTGTAATTAAGCTAAAATAGTTTAAAATACATATATACAAAATTGAAACACAAGACTAATAATAACTTCAAATTGCATTTCAACAGTACAATAATAATTGATTAATTATGAAATTAAAAATCATTAAACAAAACATAATTTAAAATGTACAAGAAATTTTAATTGAACAAAACACAAGACTAATTTTTAAGTTAAGTTCCTATTCTGATATCACTTGTAGTGTATATATAGTCAATTCACTCATTTAAATTTTTTAGAGTCTGATATATACAATTATATTGATCATAATCAGTGATTAGTATCAATACACTTAATATAGTTTCATTGTAGTATTACATCTTCTACAAAAAGAAAAAGAAACTAACATCCTAACAAATTTCCCATGCATTTGCCGAACACCTATATTCTAAAATTTTCCATAAGTTAAATAACTTTGGTTTTGACAAATTGAAATTTCCATTCCCACAAAATTGCCATGTTACCAAACAGGCCCTTAATTCTTTCATTAAAGAATTTTTTTTTGAAGGTTGCCGGCGAAGTGCCGCCAACAAATATATTGATATAAAGAAAATCTTTATTTACAAGGTTCTTCCCATCAAATGATGGCGAATCTCCCTTTCAATTAAAAATTAGAAATAGAGCTCAACTAGCAAATATTGTCGCCAGTAAGGCACAATAATGGCTCGCATAATTGGCTCTCCATGCTATCCCCCCGTCACCTATCTTGAGCCCAAAATAAAACATCAATGTCGTATCATTTAAAGATATAGTATTTCAAATTCCAATATTCATAATAAACTCTTCATATATGATTCGTTGTCTCTCACACAAAAGACATTATCTTTTGCTGCTAAGTCAAATTAAGGTTTGTTCTTATATTTTCTTTTGTTATTACCCTATTACATGTTGTTGAATTTCAATTAGTTTGGTTTTTCTTTGTTTTTTTACTATTATCTAAAAAGGTGAATTAAATATTCGAACCAGCTAATAAATAACCGGTCAGTTTTTTTTTTGAAATATTTGTTAGATTACTTATTTTGATGTATAATTAGCATAATTATACTAAAATACACAAAATTATGCTAAATAATGTTAAATTATGCTAAAATACGCTAAATTATGCTAAATTATACTAACTTACGCTAAATTATGCGAATTACGCTAAATTACACTAATTATGCTAAATTACGCTAAATTATACTAAGTTACGCTAAATTATGCTAATTATACTAATTATACTAAATTATGCTAACTTATGCTAAATTACGCTAATTATACTAAAATACGCTAAATTTTTTTAAGTAATTTCTCACATTTCTAAAGCACCTGTATGTTGTACATGTATTTATCAAAGACATCTCTCGTAAACAGACGATGCTATAACAAGTAATAAGGCAAGAGAGACGATATCTTCACTGAGAAGGCGAAAAATAACGACGAAACTTCAAACGACCATAAAACAGCACTCGAGTGTCCGATTCCAGCTATGCGACAGTGATAGCTATGCTGTTTTTTAAAATTAATAATTGCCAAAAACAAAGGGAAGTGCCTCAAAAACTTGAGTTGAATTTTCTGATTAAGTTAGTGTAATTAGCGTAATTTAGTATAATTTAGAGTACTTTGAGATAGACTATGGTGAGTTGTGAAGTAAAACAATATTTTACTTCACGTCATATTTTTATTTTGAAAATTCAAATAACCAATCCGAACCACTCAACATGTTCTCTATATTGAAATGTGCTTGGAGACTAAATTTTACATTTTTTGAATTTTTTTACTATTTATTAAGCCACTTCGAAAATCGCTGATCCATCGTTAACAGTAAAAAACAATAAAAATTCTGGACCACCGGATCATCAATTTTCAAAGTGGCTTAATAATTAGTAAAAAAATTCCAAAAAATGTAAATTTGGTCTCCAAGCACATTTCATATGGAGATCATGTTGAGCGATTCGGATCAATTGTTTAGATTTTCAAAATGAAAATATGAGCGTGAAGTAAAAATGACCTCTTACTTCACAGCTCACCAAAGCCCAGCTCTAGTAATTTAGTATAATTTAGTATAATTTAGCGTAATTTAGTATAATTTAGTATAATTTAGCGTAATTTAGTATAATTTAGTATAATTTAGCGTAATTTAGCGTAATTTAATATAATTTAGCATAATTTAGCATAATTTAGCAGAATTAAGAGTAAGTCTTAGAAGATATATATGTTGCTGAGCCCTGCCTCGGACAAGGGCAGTTATAATTCCACCACCTCCCCGGATCAGGGAGCTAGAAACTCGTTCAAGAACTCGCTCTAGTGCCACTTATCATGAATTAGGTGAAGCGACACTAGAGCGAGTTCTTGAACGAGTTTCTGGCTCCCTGATCCGGGGAGGTGGTGGAATTATGACCGCCCTCGTCTGAGGCCAGGCTCAGCAACATATATAATTTTTGTATAATTATACTAATTATACATCAAAAGAAGTAATCTAACAAATATTTGAAAAAAAAACCTAACCGGTCATTTTTTGGCCGGTCCGAATTTTTAATCCAACTGGCCAAAAAATGACCAGTTTGGACATTTTTTAAAAATACCCAGCAAAGCTGGATACATTTGATATTTTTTATTTTTATGTTGGATATTAATAAAAATATCGGGTTAGAACTAGATATGAACAGATAAAATTGATTGGATTTGTAAAATAAAGAAATCACCTTTTAAACCACTTCACTTGGCATATTAAGGATAACACAAATTTTCTCTTGTTAGGTAAGTAATAAAATATGGACTTCTTTTACCTCAAAAGTATAAAACACATGCAAGATTCCCGACAAGTGGGGGCCGACACTTTAGACTAATTTAACCCAACTCAACTATCCATAGATTGAACTATTTTTATCCAAACCCAGATTCGTTTAACAGTGTCCTTTTAGTCTATTATTGTCTTCCTTTTTTTTTTTTACAAAAAAATATTAAACTTATTTTTTTTTTTTCACTAGGGACCTATTTGATTTGTGATAGCCGGAGTTGTTAGGAGAATTACTTGTTATAAATTTACTGATTCGTATATGATCATATTGTTCAGAAATATATTTTTTGGTTATAATGCATATAAGTGTATAAAAATTATGATGTTTTAAAGAAAAAAAACGTATTCTTAGAACAATTTTTCGAGAATAATTTGGATATAATTTGTCAACGACAAACAAGAAATCAGAAAAAATATTGAAATTCATTGAATTCATCTATTTATTCAAAAAGGTACTGAAAATGAATTATTTGCAAATTATTCACAAATTTTGTTATTATGTTTGTCGCAATTGAAGTTTTCCTCATATTTCGTATGAAGTATATAGATCAATTGTGGTTCACCAAACTATAGTTATTACCTTTAAAACACTTATTCTTTCATTAAAGGATTTAAAGATTTAGTATTTCAAATTCCAATATTCATAATAAACTCTTCATATCTGATTCGTTGTCTCTCACACAAAAGACATTATCTTTTGCTGCTAAGTCAAATTAAGGTCTGTTCTTATATTTACTTTTGTTATTACCCTATTTCATGTTGTTGAATTTCAATTAGTTTGTTTTTTTTTTTTGTTTTTTCTAACTATTATCTAAAAAGGTGAATCCCGGACTTGCATTCTAACTTTATTTACTTGAAACAAACAATAATGTATGAAATTACCTACTATATATCAAAGGTTTAAATAGCATTTATTGTGTCATAGCAGAATAACTAAAAAAATGAAGTCATGCCCATATTACGCCGCTATAGCGCTGATAGCGTCATAGCTATTATGATCCGAAAAAAAACGCTATAGTACCGCTATAGTGCGCTTTTTAGAACCCTGCTATATATATAGTTTTGTTTTCAATGATTCAGAGATGGCTCCAATTTTTTTTGAAAGAAACAGTTATACGTCCATTAATTTCATTATTAGAAACCACAAAAATATTGTTCATCTCATACAGAGATGGCCCCAATTAATACTTATCCCATCAAAAAATACTGTGCACTTGTGAACCTAAAGCTACCTAACCAATAACCATCAACTTAATTAAACAAAACAAAAAGGACAAGGTCACTTAGCATCCTTCACCACACTATGACTATTCAAACAGAGCGAGCTTGAGTGAGACTGTGAGAGAGAGAGAGAGAGAGAGAGAGAGAGAGAGAGATGTGGTGAAGATGAGGAGAAAGAATCAATTGCTCAAGATTTCCCCGGGAGAGCTCAAACTCTAAATCCTAAAGTACAGGTACACAGTCACTACTACATATTATTTCCTCTTAATTTTAAGTTAGAATTGCTTGCTTTGTTTTAGTTTTTAAGTTAATTAGATGTTAAAACACAATCACTTCCTCTCTAGAGAGAAACTACTTGCTTATTCAGTTCCCTCCCTTTAATGGAAATGACCGTTATTTAACTGATGCAACACACACCTAACCTTGGTCCTTGCATTAAATGAATATTACAACAGAAATATCAGATCTATGCTACCTATGTCAGCTAGCACACACTGACAACGAATTCATATCACCTAAGGTAAACTCAAAATTTCAGTTACCTCAGAGGATCTGGACTCGCACACACAACCCTTCAAATTTTTATTTGATTTGGAAAATCATCCTCTCCAGTTTGCAAAAATTGCTTACCCCTACCCCCTTTTTCAACATGTATGCATTGATTTCTGTTTAATTGTTAGATAAATTTTAAAAAATAAATATGTACTTAATCGTTCTTTATTTTTGGTGATTAGCTAAAATAAATAAATAGAGCTGGGCTATGGTGAGTTGTGAAGTAAGAGGTCATTTTTACTTCACGCTCATATTTTCATTTTGAAAATCCAACAACCGATCCGAACCGCTCAACATGTTCTATATTGAAATATGCTTGGAGACTAAATTTTACATTTTTTGGAAGTTTTTTACTATTTATTAAGCCACTTTGAAAATCGCTGATCCGGTGGTCCAGAAATTTTTACTGTTTTTTACTATTCACAGTGGAGCAGCGATTTCAAAGTGGCTTAATAAATAATAAAAAAGTTCCAAAAAATATAAAATTTAGTCTTCAAGCACATTTCAATATTTAGAACATGTTGAGCGGTTCGGATCGGTTGTTTGAATTTTCAAAATGAAAATATGACGTGAAGTAAAACGTACTTCACAACTCACCATAGTCTATCTATCTATATATATATATAGAGAGAGAGAGAGAGAGAGATTAGATTCTCTGTTTCAATAGGAGACGCCTATTGACAGTACACTAAAAGCTACCTTTGCATCATGGAATTCAAACATAGAATGAACAAACAAAGTATTAGTAGCATCTGTGGTTCTGTACATAAGATTCCTTTGCTTTTGGTACTGATGAAATTAAAAACAAACTCATAAATATTTGTTCTTGCCCACAATTTATAAATTTTCCTTGGCACTGTTATCTTGAAAAAATTAATTTCTTTGATACTACAAATAAAGCATTACATAGATGCAAGAACACAGTAATTATAGTAACAATTATCTAAAATAAGAGTACTGAGTTCCTTTTTTTGCTCATTTTTCTTCAGGAATTAAGGACTTCGTTTTGCACATCCACCATGGTTTACGAATTAGCGGGTGATTAGATAACAGATCTCAACTCTGTTAATAGAGGGAAGCATAACAACAACAACAAAAAGTACCCTACAGAGAGATCAGTACTTTGGTAAAATCTATAAAGATTCAGAGATGACACAGCATCAGCACATAGCTATCCAAATAAGAATCGGTGATCCTCTGGCTTTATCTATCCAGAAAAAACTTGATACAGTATCGTATCAATCAACAACCGCAAAAAAAGAGATCACCATTTTCCGTGTTCCTTCGCACATTAGAGAGAAAAACAAGAACTTCTATGAGCCACGGGTGGTCTCAATCGGCCCGTACCATAGGGGGCGTGAACACCTAAAGTGTATGGAAGACGAAAAATTGCGGTACGTATGGAAAATGCTCTATGAAAATCCTGACGTGACCCTGGAAGATTATCTGAAGGAGTTGAGAGAGTTGGAGTCGACAGCACGAAAATGCTACTATGAGAGCGTTGACATGGAATCTGACGAGTTTATCGAGATGCTGTTGTATGATGCATGCTTTATTGTTCAACTGATTGTGAATTGGAGTTTTCCAGATTCTGATATTATTTCCAAGATCAGCTGGAATATTCCTCTCATAAAAAGTGACCTCCTGATGCTCGAGAATCAGATCCCTTTCTTTGTGCTGCAGCATGTGTTCGACCTTTTTTCGAATACCTCTAACTTGATTTCTCCATCCAATAACGATTCTATGACTATTGAGTTTGATACGGCATCTACTCAAAGTGAAGAGAGTGAGCCTGAGAAAGCAACTCTGTTTTATTGCTTAGTTGAGTTCCTGCAACACGGGAATGAGACCTTCTTGGAACCAGAAGGAGATAACCCTTATTACCATTTGCTCGATTTCTACTACCAGTGCTACATGCAAACACAAGGATTTCCCACGAAGCCAAGGAATAAGTTCCTAATTCTGTTCGAAAGTCTCGGGCAAAAAATAAAGGTGTTCCCCCTAATTTCCTCTTTCAAAAAAACAATGCGAAGGACAAGGAATAAGTTCCTAATTCCGTTCGAAATTCTCGGGCAAAAAATAAAGGTGTTCCCCCTAATTTCCTCTTTCAAAAAAACAATGCGAAGGACAATGCGAAGGCATCGTCTTCCCAAGACTGCTAAGCGTAAACCGCGAATGATTCCCTGTGCAACCGAGCTTCAAGAGGCAGGGATAACTTTCAAGAAGGCCAAAACGGAGAGCATCTTCGGTGTACACTTCTCCAATGGTGTGCTCACTATCCCTTACAGCTCAGTCGAGGAAGCGAGAAGGCCACAGATTATGAATCTCATAGCTTTCGAGCAATGCAATGGTGCCGAGAAGATGAAGCACTTGACGAGCTATGCAGTGTTCATGGATAACATCGTGAACACGCAAAGGGACGTGACGATTCTACAACAGAATGGAATAATAGAGAATAAGTTGGCTAATGAAAAGGCGGCCGCTGAATATTTCAACCAGCTCAGGTATTGTTCTTACCTCGACTATGATGATCACCACCTGGCAGACCTGTTTAAAAAAGTGAAGAACTATTGTGACTCCCCTTGGCAGAAGCACAGAGCAAAGTTGCACCGAGATTATTTCAGTAACCCTTGGTCAATTATATCGTTTATTGCCGCTATTGTGCTTTTGATCTTAACTTTTTTGCAAACTATGTATTCTGTTATGGCGTACTACCGTCCATCACACTAGCGGTTAGTGCGTGTTGAACGTGATGTGTTTGTAATAAAATATTTAGTGGTGTTAATTGAAACTGTTATGTAGTGATGAACATTAAATAAATTTGGAATGTAATGAGACTTGTATTTTTCTTGTAATTTTTTTTTTGACATCCAACTTGCATTTCATACTGCTCCATAACCGGCACAACTGTTCTCTGGTAAAGAAATACTTAAAGTTTGTGCATATAGAATTAATGAAAAGAAATATCCTACTATACATATTTTTGTTTGTTTGGTGAACTAAAAGATGTCTAAGAGAAATTGATATCATGTCATTGTACTTTTTTAAGTTTAAAGATTTGGTTCAGTTGCTATAAAGATAACAATTAATATGGTTGAGTTTGAATATTTCAGTTTCAGATAATACAATTCATGAGCTAGATAGGTTGGTTGACCACTTACATGGATCACCTACTTTCTGTATATTCTTGTACATTGTTCCTAATTTGATCCGTATCTTTAGACATCTGCAAACATAGAAATACAGCATTCATGGATCGAACATAAGGAAATTAACTAGGGTAAATAATATTTTAACAGAGGAGTTTTGGCTTTAGGCACCAAACGGACTACTGTAGAATCAAAAGAGGGATCAGGGATGTATCTGTTTTAGCTTTTGGATCCGCTGTATTGTGGCCAAATGGTGCTTCAAAATATAGTTTTACTAATATTGTTATTTTTTGAGAGATGCAAAGCTGAGGAGAAACTTAAGTTTTTGTATTCCTTAGTTGTTGTATTTTACTGTAGTAATACCTATCTATATATTACAAAGCTATTTCAACGGTTAGAAATATTATACCGTTGGTACCTATCCTAATTAATATTCTATATAGCTGTACATATTACACTTTTGTACATATATACTCTTGATCTATGATGAATTTATATTCTGAGATTATTCTTCAACATATAATCCAATTAATAGAGTCCGATCGAACAGTGATAATGAAATACAATAATTAAGTAATTCATCCTCTCTTCTACCCTCTTCTTGTCTCTCCTACTAATCAACGCATGCAATGGGGATATATTGTTTTTCTTGGCGTAAACAAGAGTGTTCAACTAGAAGTCTAAATTATAAATGTGGCAATAATCCATGTTTAATTCAACGCCAGAAACCTTCAAGTCTAAATTTGGAATGCATGTGGCAATCCATGTTTAAAAGATTCCCTTCACTTTACAGTTTGAGATTTACTCTCAGCTGCTTTGACATTAGGGCTAGCGCAGGGGCAGTATTATTGGGCTTTAAGATTCGTGCAAAGTTAAAAAGAACAGTCTGGATCCACTAATTCTAAAAGATTTCCTTTTACGGTACCGGAGAGGATGTGAATTCCTTACTAGCACAAAAGATATTAAAACTTATGCTCATTTTTCTATTACCACAAGATTATCAAAATATTTTACTATATATATAGACAATTTTATCCTTAATTAAGTATTTTCTTTAAAGCTAATTCTCTCTCATATATTACCACATAATTTTTTTTCTTAAAATTATGCTTTATAAAGTATATTATTTGTTTCAAATCTATTTCTCTCTCATATTATTATATAATTTCTTTCCTCCCATTGAACTAAAGTAAGTCCGATGGGCATCGTACCTACTATGAATTCGTGTAGGAGAAGTATTTTTCGTGGCCTAGATTCAAGTCAAGCCAAGTCTTTGTGAAATATTATTAATTTTATATCCATTAAAATGATGGCCTACCAGTACCAGTGAATAGTGCTACTGGTCCCCCAGATGTTGGAGTGACAAACAGGGATCTCAGAGATATTTTTACTGACTCTATTTTCTATAATGTACAACCCCGAATTGTTCATTGCTGTTTGTCAAAATAAATTTTTAGTGTTTGTTAATTATAAATGATAGGTTTAGGGTTTAATTGATGGCATTTTCCAAATTTAATAAAAATTTCATTTGACATCGCTATAATATCATCTTAATTAACACCTGACAGTAATTTGTAATAAACAAATTGTTCTGGTTTTATTTGTAGCAATCATTTGCCGAGAGTTAAAAAAAAAAAAAAAAAATTGTTAATAGTGCCATCCTTTCTTAATTTCACTTCTAAAGCCAAGCATAATGCATATAGGCCCTCCTCTCTCGTCAATATCCTATTCAATATTCATACAAAAACGATGCAATTTTTTCAAAATTAAATTTTCTTAGTTTCCTGGAAAAGAAATACTGGTAGAAATCTTTGTCATTATTTTTTGGGTCAATAAATAAGCTTTTGTGTTTGTGGGAGCTCTCAGCTCTTCTGTCAATCAATCAATTTTTGCACCAATTGTCAAAAGTAGAAGTTTGACAATTTTAGCTAAGAAACAAGAATACAAATATAATTAAGATTCCCATATCCCAATCCACAATTAAAGCTTGGTTATTATTCATTACTCATTACCTGCTACAACTAGACAATTTAAGTGACCTGTATTGTACAGCATACACCATATATATATATATATATATATATATATGGAAATTGCTAATATGCTATATATATGCATAGCATATATAGAGGGCCTCCGTGTTACGGCTCAATATTTGAGTTTTAAAAATTCTAACGATCGATCTGAACTGTTAGAATTTTTTAGATAGTTGTCACGGACGCATGCGTATTCTCGTAAGCTTTCTGACAAGTGGTCATTTGCTGAAATCAGACAGTCGAGCGTTGTTTTATGACCGTTTGAAGTTTCGTCGTCGTTTTTCACCTTTTCAGTGAAGATATCGTCCCTATTCATATGTAATTTAGCGTAATTTACCGTATTTTAGCGTAATGTAATGTAATTTAGTGTAATTTAACTTAATATAGTATAATTCAACATAATTTCAAGTAATTTAGTGTAATTTAGTATAAATATGCTAATTATAAATTTAAAAAAGTAATCTATCAAATAATTTAAACAAAAAAATTCAAATATTAAGTATTAGATTTCATTATCTTACTCTTCATAGTGTCTAAAGAAAAAAAAAAAAAGAGTTAGCCGGCCATAATATGGGCAGCTTATGGGGAGAGTAAACCGGCCATTTTATGGCCGGTTTGAGCATTTTTGGTGAAACTCTAGAATTCTAGGCATAAATATTAATTTCTATTAAACTTTGGATATTAATAAAAATGTCGGCTAGGAAGGCTAGCTCTATATATATTATATGATGCAAATAAAGTTGAAACGCCCACATGATTTGTTTGGATATATATATATATATAGAGTAGAACTAGGGTGCTCCTAAGCTCACCAAGCCCTTCCGTGAGCGCGACTCTAAAACCTATCAAATTGACTTCAAACGACATTTCCAAACCGTTAGATGTTCAATCTATATTAAAATGTGCTTGGAGACCAAATTTTACATTTTTTGGAATTTTTTTACTATTTATTAAGATGGTTTGAAAATCGCTGTTTTCCAATGGTGCAGAATTTTAATAAAAACAGCGATTTTCAAACCATCTTAATAAATAGTAAAAAAATTCCAAAAAATGTAAAATTTGGTCTCCAAGCACATTTTAATATAGATTGAACATCTAACGGTTTGAAAATGTCGTTTGAAGTCAATTTGATAGGTTTTAGAGTCGCGCTCACGAAGGGCTTGGTGAGCTTAGGAGCACCCTAGTTCTACTCTATATATATATATATATAGGATTTTGCTAATATGCTACACGTATATAAGGGCCCTCCGTGCTACGGCTCACTTTTTGAGTTTTCAAAATCCTAACGGTCGATCCGAAGCGTTCAACATGATCTCCGTATGAATATGTACTTGCAAACCAAATTTTACATTTTTTAGAATTTTTTACTATTTATTAAGCCACTTTGAAAATCGCTGATCCAATGGTCCAGAAAAGTTTACTGTTGTGTACAAATTAGTGTTTTTTCAAAGTGGCTTAATAAATAGTAAAAAAATTCTAAAAAATGTAAAATTTGGTTTGCAAGTACATATTCATATGAAGATCATGTTGAACGGTTCGGATCGACTATTCAGATTTTGAAAACTCAAAAAGTGAGCCGTAGCACGGAGGGGCCCTTATATACGCGTAGCACCGTAGCACTGTCCTATATATATATATATATATATATATAGAGAATGGAGGCTTCCTAGTAACGTTACTTAATTTGTTGAACCTGGAGATATTTTTGCTAAATTTGAATTAGTGCTCAAACAATCATCAGAACCACCAGTCCATACTAACTGATCAAGCAAAAGGAATCACGTCAAGCTTCAGAGATAAGACTTAGTTAGCTAATCGTAAAGACTTTAATTATTACACTCCATTAATTAAATTCATGAATATAGTTTTCCTTTCCCTTTTTGAAGTGACTGGATAGGACATACATAATTTGAACATATGTAGAAAACATATTTCTGATGAAATTTGAGATGATTAAATTGTAATTTACAAAACAAAGAGGGAAAAGATATATATATATATATATAAAAAGATAATTAGAAAAGCTGACTCAACCAGGAAAGAAAAAGGTATTATGCAGGGAAAAGGTGTTGGAAAAAGAATAATAAAAAAAGAAAATTGATGAACTCACATGCATGGATTTTACAAGATATAATAGGAGAAACTTATCATTAGTTACCATGTAATGTTTTATTTATGATTAAAATTTCTAGCAAGTAGCTAGCTTGAACTTGGAATTTTATTAACCCGAGAAAATTGTTCAAATTATAAAAAATATAATTGTAGATGCTTCCTCATTTAGTTAGATAAGATGTATATAAAAAAAAACAAGACTTAACTTGGAATTTGATTTGTCATTATTCATCATAAAATTTATAAAATTCTATTATATGTTTTAAGTTTTATTTTAATATTTTTCAGGAAAACAAATAGTTTGTTCAACCAATTAATACTATTTTTGCACCGGCCAACTAATTAATACTATAAATACCTCTAAATTTGATATTACCGTTGAATCCGTTGTATTAAAATAATTGGACCGTAGGGTGCTTTTATTGCCTCTCAATTTGCTAATAAAAATGTCATTACTTCATTTATTAAATGGGCATACGGGTTTGTGCATTCATTGTGCAACAGTTATTTGGGCCAATTCTCTCTTCTTCAAATTGAGATTTATTCAAATTGGACCAATTAAAAATTGCTATTAAAATTTCCGGCCCCTAGCTAACACTATATTATATATTGTGCTCTGGCTTGAATTGAAGAGAGAAGTATATATATTCTCAGCTAACAATTCTATCTAAGATGAAAATAATGTATGGACATAAAAAAATTGTTTTTAAAAGTATCTAGTGTGCTATTGTTTGCTTACCAGCACATCACAGGATGTCTAATGCAAAAGATATTATATCTCACAAATTAATTCATCTTTCTTTTGGGTCGAATTGGGCCAATTTGGGCCATAAATTATGAGCTGATGATCTAGTAACAAGATGCAAGCAGAATAAGAAATGAGGACATGCCTGGGACCCAACATGGGAAATGCACATCAGTAGGGATGGCCGAAAAACCCATCAGGCCGGTGGCCCACTCATACCCACCCGTTCCGGCCCTTTACCCGCTCATACCCATCTGGCCCGGTCCTTTACCCCCTCATACCCACTCGGCCCGGCCCTTTACCCGCTCATACCAAGTATCTGCCTGTAAAACCACCAAAATGTCTACTTACTATTCAGAACAAAATGAAGTCTGGTCACCACATTAATTTACCATGTATTTTAACAAATAACATTAATATTTTGAGTTCCATAAAATTAATACACCGTACACTAAGAATTACTAAATGCATGCATTTAAAAATCAGACATAATATTATCAAAAAAAAAAAAAAGTTAAAGGTGAGAAACTAGCTTTCCAATTTATGTTGAAACCTAAATTTAAAAAAACTCAGAATTTTATTGCTATTTGTAATATTTAAGAACTGGAGGGCTAATAATTAAATGAAAAACTATAATAACCCCTCTTCAGTATAGAGAGGCTACAAATTAATGAGCACCTCAAATTACAAGATAAAAATCGCAAAGAATTAAAGAAAGAAAAATCTTGCCAACCAATTTTCTTATTTTACTACGTGTTCATCGATCCACCCTAGAGATGTTTCAATTATATATAGTTAGGTGTTACAATTTACATGATCATCCAAAATTTCTCATTAGACATATATATAAGCACATCTTACCACCAAAGATTTCATAAGAAATTCCATTCTCTTTGAATTGAACAAACCTAAAAGGCAATCTCATTCTATCCTGATGAATCTCCAGAAAACTTCTTTTTGGTTCCTCTTTCTAACATATATATCCTATGTGGTAGCATTTGATGGTCAAAAGAAGCTCCAAAACTACATAGTTACTTTACGAGCCATAGACGGTATTGACATTTCAGTTCCTGAAACAGCAAAGAATTGGCATAAATCCATTTTGTCATCAGTCACAAAAGACGATCCAGAATCACGACATATCTACTCGTATAATAAAGTTGCAAATGGTTTTGTTGCAAGACTGTCTGATGACGAGGTACAAGCTTTGAAAGACTACCCAAGTTGTGCTCGCGTTATCCCTACCAACAAGCCACTTAAATTGATGACAACTCATACACCCGACTTTCTTGGCTTGCGTGGTTCAAATGGCCTTTGGAAGAAAACCAAGAATATGGGTGAGGGCATCATCATTGGTTTTCTAGATAGCGGCATCTCACCCGGACACTCTTCCTTTGACGATAAGGGCATGTCTCCCCCACCAGCCAAGTGGAAAGGCCACTGTGACTTTAATACTACAAGCAGTGTTCGGCAACCATATAAAGCTTAAATTTTAAGCTGCACTAATTAAGGAGCACCCGTTCGGCAATAAAGTTAAAAAGTAACTTTCTTAAGAAAGCTTTTAAACTTAGAAAAATGCTCAAGCCATGTGAAACCATGGCTTAAAAACTTGAGCAAACTTAAGAAAGGTGGACAAAAGGAGAACTAAGGAGGTGCATTAAGCTTGATAAAGGAACACCTGTTCGGTGAGCTTAAGACTCCTTAAAGCACTAAGGAGCTCTAAGCCTTGGTTGCCGAACACTACCACAATTTGCAATAATAAGCTTATTGGGGCCAAGACAATGCTAAAAGCAGGTGCTGATGAAAAGAAACACATCCCTCCGATGGATAGTACTGGACACGGCACTCATACAGCCAGTACTGCTGCCGGAACATTTGTTACAAATATAAATTACTTTGGGGTTTCCATGGGTAAAGCCTCTGGGGTTGCACCGCGAGCACATATAGCAGTATACCAGGTGTGTGATAGGTTGGGATGCCAACCTGCAGATGTTCTCAAAGGGTTTGAGGAAGCTGTGAATGATGGTTGTGACGTGCTCTCAGTCTCCATTGGAAGTAATGAAGTTGCGCAGTTATATGATAACCCAGTTAGCTTAGCTAGCTTTTATGCCATTTATAAAGGTGGCTTCGTAAGTGCTGGTGCAGGAAATGGTGGGCCTGAGCCAAGTACAACCGCTAGCGACGCAACCTGGCTCCTTACTGTGGCGTCAAGCACAACAGATAGACGATTTAGATCAACAGTAAAATTGGGCAATGGTCTTCAATTGAATGGAGAGTCAATTTACCAGCCCATGATGAATTCGACTAGTAAGATGTTTTCACTCGTTTACATAGAAGGAGATGGTGCTAAAGCAAATGCCAGCCATTGTCTAAATGGAACTTTAGATAAAAAGCTGGTTCATGGCAAGATCGTGGTATGTGACGATGGTATTATCTCATCAAATTTAAAAGGTTTGATTGTTCAGGAGGCTGGAGGTGCTGGTATTATTGTAGCAAATATTGAAAGGCAACGGTTTTACACCCAACCTGGTGTGTATGTCTTACCTGCCTCTTTTGTTAGTTATGTTGATGGTATGAAGATCAAGGACTATATTCGCTCCACTAAACAACCTACTGCTACGTTTCTCTTCGAAGGAATCGTGTACCATGAAATTTTTTCTCCATCAATCTCCACATTTTCATCTCGTGGTCCCAGTTTGTATAGACCACTGACATTGAAGCCAGATATTGCTGCCCCTGGAGATTCGATATTAGCTGCGGTGCCACCTAATCTAATACCACCACCGGTGGTTAATATTCTAGAACAAGCTGACAAATCCAAATCATTTTTTCTCATGTCAGGCACCTCCATGGCAACACCACAACTAAGTGGGTTGGTCTCCTTCAGCAATTAAGTCTGCCAATACACATAGATGGAAAACCAATTGTTCTTGCCAATACACATAGCCCTGCTAATGTCTTTGACATGTGGATCTAAACAAAGCATTGGACCCTGGATTGGTGTACGAAATTGATTATAAAGAATATATATATCCCTTACTTATGTGGTTTGGGCTTTAAGGATGAGGATGTTACTAACATTGTTTATCCTGCAGCAGAGGTACAATGTGCAAAGGTGAAATCTATTCCTGAAGAACAATTAAATCTTCCATCAATTTCAGTGCCTCTTCCTCGAAATAATCCTACTAGCTAGTAATGGTAATAAGACGATTTATCGGACTGTGACTAGTGTTGGCAAGGCGACAACGTCATACAAGGCAACAATTAGTGTGCCAAAAGGGGTGTCTGTTAAGGTTCTACCATCCACCTTGAAGTTCAAAAGTTTAAATGAGAAGAAAACTTTCAAAATGGTCTTCAAACGGCAAGGCGGAGGCGGAGGTGGAGGTGGAGGTCCTACGAATATGTCACCCTTCGGCTTCGGAGAGTTGAAGTGGGCCTCGGGTAGGTATACTGTTCGTAGCCCAATAGTATTATTCTTTAACTAATGTAATTTATCGGGTTTATTTTTTTTTTTTCATATTCATGGTTTAAACATATATACATGTACTGATCATATGATTTCTATAATCAATGTCACAAGCTTAATTTACATATAACAGAACATATAGCAAAGATTATTGGATCATCTACTAGCTAGATTCTACAGTCTTGCACAAAATATGTTAATTTTGAAATTATGAACTTTTAATTCATAATGAGGGTCTAATTAACCCCTTATGCTTTCTTTCTCTCAGCCTTGTTGATTGTGTATTGGTAATACATATATATTATTTTTCATTTTCTTTAACATTTATAGAATCACTCAATCGGATTGTTAATTAAGCAAAATTTTAGACTACCTGCTGGACTCCATATGCACAAAATTGACTTCTATGGTTCACAATAATTAATATCTAAAATATGTGCAAATTATTATTAGATCAAATAGGAAAGATATATCAATTTTTACGTCGAAAATAATTTCAGCATGCATGACATCTTAAATTGCATGCATGGTTGATGTTTTGCGTTAATTTTGAAACTATTTCAAGTGATTAAATAGCAAAAAATGACATTTATATATAACTCTAATATATTTAATATTTGCAGAAATAATTATTAGAGTGATTTCGAAAGAATACATCATTTTGTATACAAATAAATTGTCTGGTAATACAATTCAGCAAATTACTTGCATATCACATATATTAATATTGATTGTATTAGCTGATGAAATTAAACGCTAGCGCTAGTACTACCATATTATCACG
The DNA here is from genome assembly GCA_025461045.1 of Carex parvula. Lineage (NCBI taxonomy): Eukaryota > Viridiplantae > Streptophyta > Magnoliopsida > Poales > Cyperaceae > Carex > Carex parvula. The sequence goes on along the minus strand of JAJGRW010000436.1, from coordinate 279,042 downwards.
AACGACCTATATATGAATATTAATTATTTTATTTTATTTCTATTATGGGGGGGGGGGGGGTTCAATCGATTTGGCGTGAGGTCACTAGTACAAAAAACGGTACTAACTACGGTAAAAAATGAGCTTCTAGCTATACGGTTTTCGATTTGTGTCCACGGGAGTCGTGTACAATAGGGTCGCTATGGTTTTCAAATTGTGTACAAAACCACTAATCCTACACAATTTTTTATTAAAAACTGTGTATAATTCATATATATTTTTTGCCGATTTTTTTGCCAAAAGTTGTCATACACTGTTTTTAAAGTAAAATCTTGTATAAAACACACATCCTACACGGTTTTTAATAAATAAAAACCGTGTATAATTTAAGAATTTTTGTTTAAAAAAATACATGAAACTCTGGATCTGAATTCAAATCAAACTCTAGATCTAAATTCAAATTAGATGAAAATAAATTATATTTTCATTTTCTTTAACAATTATAGAATTACTGAATTGGATTGTTTAGCGAAATGTTAGACTACCTACTGGACTTGACAATGAATATGCACAAAATTATGTTTAAATAAAGTTGGAATTGACGAAATGTACGTTAGACTACGTACCTAGTGTGTGTCTATATAGGCTATCATGCTTTGAAAAGTAAAGTGAGTGTTTTACTTCCCGCTTATATACAGGGACGGACTCAGTGTATTCCAGGGGGGGCAGCTGTCCCCCTGGATTTTGAGTTTTAGTGAAGATTTATCGGTTCCGACCGACTTTGCCCCCCCTGAAATTTTTTTTGCCCCCCTCTGGACGTTTAATTTGTAATTCGAGTTAAATTTATGGTTAAAATTGAAATAAATCTGTTGAATTTTGATTGGTAATTAGAATTATAAGTCAGAGCATCAGAAATTACAAGTCAAAGCATTGAAAAGTATAAGTTAAAGCATTGTTTTTTGTCGAGTACCCAATTAGTTAATGGATTTAAACCCGATTAGGTATTTAAACCCGATTCGATATTTTTTTGCCCCCCCTGACGAAAATTCTGAATCTGCCCCTGCTTATATATCCATTTTTAAAGTTCAAACTGTCGATGTGAACTTCTCAATATGATCTTCATATATATATATATATATATATATATATATATATATATATATATATATATATAGAGGAGGGATCCACTTACAACAAATTTGAGTTACAACAAAGTTACAACATTCATTTTTTTCATTTTCAAAGTCCAAATCGTCGATCCAACCGTTCAACATGATCATCTAAATAAAATGTACTTGCAGATCAAATTTTATATTTTTTGAATTTTTTTACTATTTATTAAGATGGGTACAAAATTCAATGGTCTAAGTATGGCTATTTTTTGTAAAATACTTAATAAATAGTAAAAAATTCAAAAAAATATAAAATTTGATCTGCAAGTACATTTTATTTAGATGATCATGTTGAACGGTTGGATCGACGATTTGGACTTTGAAAATGAAAAAAATGAATGTTGTAACTTTGTTGTAACTCAAATTTGTTGTAAGTGGATCCCTCCTCATATATATATATATATATATATATATATATATATATATATATATATATATATAGAGTAAGGCTACGGTGCTTTGCAAAGTAAAGTCACCCCTTTACTTCGGGCCACTTTTTGGATTTTGAAAATCCAAACAACCGATCCGAACCGTTCAACATGTTCTAAATATTGAAATGTGCTTGGAGACAAAATTTTACATTTTTTGGAATTTTTTTTACTATTTATTAAGCCCCTTTGAAAGTTCTGATCCGGTGGTCCAAAAAATTTTACTGTTTT